>CAXKVY010007950.1:0-19989 GCA_964058915.1 Tetropium fuscum
TAAACACACATATTATGTTAATTTTTTTAAAAAATTTAAAAAAAAAAACCTGATAAATTACAAAAAGTTTAATTACCTATTTATTTACAGAAAATAAATGTATTACCTGGTACTTTACCAAAAAAATAATTACTCGGTAATTTATCAAAAACAAAAATTACCAGCATTTATTTCGGTAAAAAATATTGGTAACAAACCCTGTATAATTAAAACGAACGATAATCTTCAGAACACAGAATTTAAATCTGTGAAGGGAAGCCTAAGACAAATATCTCGAAACAGTTTTTTATTTTTCTTCATCGGATGATTATTATCATAATTACAATTTCGTTGTAATTACACGGTAAATATCTATATAAAACATTTAAAAAACTTGCGGTAGTAATTAATGAACTGGTGGGCTAAGTATTGTAACAATCAAGTTACCACGGGATTACCTATGGTAATCGAAATTCTTCAATTTGATCTAAGATTTCACGAAAACGTTTAAGATATAGAAAAAAGTTAATATCTTAATCTTATTAGACTAATCTAACTAGCAAGCTGGAAGAGGTAGTTTAATATCGATTAGGCCCTCCTTTGTTATTATAAACTTTCCGGCATCTGTTGTGAATTTTGTGGCACGTTTTCACATTCCTACTCAATGGCCTAAGTCAGATCCTCTAGAGTTTCAAGTGAATAGGGCCTTGAAACTATCAGATTCTCTATCACTTTTAGATCGGGTGATTTTGCAGGCCAATCCATCCTATGTACGTGGTTTTCTTCCAAAATCTAGTTAACAATTTGAGCCCTATGAAGTCGGGCATTGTCGTCGATTAACACAAAATCTTCATCACAGTCATTAACAATTGGAACCATTGAAACATTGGCCCTATCGCGTTGAGGTGTGACAGTGTCGCGGGTAATAAACAATTCTGTTCTACCATTCCACTTCTCTCCAACCCAACAGTAATACGTCCTCCACCAAAAGCATCCTGAGCTGCCCTATTTTTTTCGGCATACCTAGAAATAGATTCCCGCCATAATAAAATTCTGCCATCAGAATAAATCAGGTTAAATCTGCTCTCGTCGATGAAAATACAGTTTTTCTACCCTTCTTTCCAATGTAAACGATTGCGAACCCACGCCAATCGAGCTCTCCGATAACCGGGAAGTAAGCGTATGCATTTTGCTTGCCGTCTGGCTCTAGAAAAATTGTACATTTGAAGTACTAAGATTACAAAGTGGCATAAAAATAAAAATAAACCTTGATTCTTTTAATACGTAAATCTAATTTCAAATCATAAATGACAAATTACAAAATTTAATTTTTTTTCGAGTCCCTACACTTTCAATTTTTTCATGTAACTTACACTTTCACACAACCCCTACACTTTCATGTCATAAGTAGGATAAACGCACGATTCACTCTTGTAGATAACTTACCTTAATATTGTTGCGATTAATCGTTGTTCGTATCGTGCGATTTGAGACTAAAACTCTGAAATGTACCATTAATTTTTCTAGAACTTTGATTCCTATTCCTACGAACATTTCTTATCCAAATCCGTTCTTTTTGAGCTGCAGTTTTTTAAATGTTTTATATAGGGATTTACCATTTAATTACCACGAAATTGGAATTATGATAATACTCATCAATTCAAGTAAAATAAAAAACCGTTTCGAGACATTTGTCTAAGGTTTCCCTTCACAGATTCATAATCTTAAAATTATCGGTCATTTTATTTGTACACAACCTCTTTCCAGACTTTTTGTGACACATGCTTATTAAATGTTTTCCCAGACACCCTGTATAAGAAATGACAATTCTAGCTAGTGCTATAGTAGGCGTGAAAGTTTACTTGAAAATAAGAACAAAAATCCATTCCTTACTTTGTTTTTAAACAGTAAGAGATGCATTTTCAAAAAAATTCCTAATTTCAATAAAACCCCCATATATTCGAAAATTAGCGAGATATCATAAAACCCAGGGTAGACCCTGAATTCATTCAGGGTCTACCCTGGCATACAAATTTTCGATTTTAGTTTTCCTAAATTCTGGGTAAGAATGAATTTGTTGTATGAGTTTAGTTTATACCCCGGATATTCCTTTTTTAAGCACGATAGGAACATGATATTCAAGTCATTTATTACCAATGAAATTCCCGAAAAGTCCTGAAAACTGTTTTTTGATGTTCCATATTATTCAGAAGATATATGCATCCAAAATTACATTAAAATTTTGTATTATTCCTATTGGAATAATACAATTGGAAAATAAATCAGGGGATTTCCGAAATGGACTGTATTTAATTTTTACTCGTGACAACGGATTTATAATTTTTTCACATTTTTGTCTCGAAATTTAACAACTTTTGGGGTATTTTCCAAGCTTAACTTGCTATGTTTGTAAGGTAGGTATGTAAGTATGTTCGGGTCAAATTTTGCAACTGAATTTTTAAGCAGTTATCCTCAACCGATTGAGCTGAAA
The DNA here is from genome assembly GCA_964058915.1 of Tetropium fuscum. Classification (NCBI taxonomy): domain Eukaryota; kingdom Metazoa; phylum Arthropoda; class Insecta; order Coleoptera; family Cerambycidae; genus Tetropium; species Tetropium fuscum. Next base: position 2,471 of record CAXKVY010007950.1, read on the forward strand.
TTTCTGATGCACTTATAGTTTGGATAAAAATGCATGGTTGGCTGAGGCATGGTTGGCATGGTTGAGGCTGAGACATGGTTGGCATTATAAATCCAACATGTAGACCGCCCAAGATGGAAGACTAGATATTCTTTATGCACTTCCATGATATGGGTATCAAATGAAAGGGTTTGCTGAGAAGAATACGGAAATAAAATGACGTCACTGTAAATCCAATATGACGGACTCTCAAATATGGTGGACTGTGTTTGTTTATGCACCCCCATGATGTGAATATCAAATGAAATGAGTCAAGGAGAAAAAAATTCAAAATGGCCGTAAACAAGAACGGCACTATACCAATTTTAAAGAATTATAACTCGGCGAACGTTAGGGATAGTTGGGTGGTACTCGAACAATAGTTTTAGGGACCGACAAGGGTCAACTGCTGGCGTAAAAAATTTCAAGATATCTTTCAAAAACTTAGTTGTCGAATCCGTATGAAGTTTTGTTATTCCGAGATCCCCGATTACGATTTTGTGGGCGAATTGTTCGGATCAAATCTTGCAACTGAATGACTTGTGTAATTTGGCGATGGGCGTCAATAGCATTAGTATGCAACCTGTCTAGGAGAAGGAGAGCTCCAAAATAAAACCAGGAAATGTGTTTCGTTAGGCACCAGTAAGCTTTAAGTTGAAATAAGTAATGTTAAATATAATCATATCACTAGAAGGTCTCCTTATTGAAGAGCTAGACTGTACTAAATTAACAGGCAAATGACCATGTCACAATGACGCATTAAATGAAATGAACAGACTTGGTAACATGGTTTTGGGTCATGGTCATGGTCATGGTCATGATCTTGGTCCTGCGATAACTAAAAAATAAATATAAATAAGTGTAAAAAGAGATTCTTAAAAACATCCTTTTATTTAAATGCTCTAAAGAGAAGTACATAAATTTTAAACCAATAAATTTCTTACACTACACAATTTATATATGATATAAAAGCTTGTCGCGAGATTAACCTGTATAGATAAACAAGAATACATGTAACTTGATATTGACATAAGTAATTCTAAGAGAAAAAAATAGGTTAGTCTCCTGTCAAGTTCTTATATCATATAAATTGTGTAATGTAATAAATTGCTAGGTTTAATTTAATTTAAATATAATTTGCTTTTTTTAGCGCATGTAAATAGAAGCTGGATTTTAAAAATGTTTTTTAATATTTATTTATGACAATTATTTTAAAATGTCGATTACCCTGCCAACAGCTTCTATGGAATGCTCAAACCCGCTTAGTGCGTTAAATATTCCCATAGATGGTATCGTTCTTAATTATTAACAAAATAATATACAAATATGCACTTTTCTAAAATTTTCTTATCAACCATTCGATCATCCTTCTTTTATCAACGAAAATTATAGTGTTTGACATTAATGAGGCTAAATTGTGTTAACTGATTATTACCGATTAATGGGCAAATAGATAAGAAAACATAGAAACAAATGTCGTCTTTAAAAAATTTCGTAAAGGACGTTATAGACAATCTGTGTAATCGTTTTTTGCCAGGAACATTTTTCCAGAGGAACCCTAAAGGAGCCTACTCATCTACTCATAGTTCATTATATTAGATAAAGTCACGTATTTAGTTTAATTTGATATTAGATTTTAATGTCTCCGATTGAGTTGAAATAACCCCTATTGACCGAGTATTACGGACCTAATAGCGTTTGTTATTCAATCAAAATTGCATTTTTTTTAACATCCAGATGCCTTTGAAAATGCATGTGAAATGAATATTTCCCATCCCATCAGATTAACGGTGGCCGACCGATACACAAAACATCACCATGCCAGATTACGTATTAAAACACAATCATTGTTAAGTAGGGATTATGTAATTACATTTCATAAAAGTGTCCTCGAATATATGATCCGGCTCCAAAGGATTCATGAGTGGCGATGCGGATCTAAAAAAGGGTAGACGTGATACGTGAAAATTTCCTAAAATAGCCCGGATGGAAAATATAGTTGTGAGATAAATTTCTGAATTCGCTTAATAAATAATAATCAATAACGGTAAATAAAAAAGGTACTTACTTAGTATTTAGTATGTTATTCAGCGTAAAATTAATGTTAGCCATTATTAACACAGGATGACGTTTGCGTCATGAGCCGAAGGCGAGGGCCGGCCAATAATTGCAAGTTGAATACTATAATTCATCCACAACTATTGTATGTTGTTTGTATGTCTGAACGAGTTGTTTTTCAGTTCTCAATGCATTTTTATTTTTTCATTTTCAATTTTTGGGAGAGCAGCCACAAACAATAATTTATACTTTAAAGTGTCAATATGATTGCATTCAATCGGTGGTCATATAGCCACGTTGCTTTTAGTTCTCAGTACAAATATTCAATATGTTGTGAGTGTACCTTGCCATGGCAACATATGTAAATCAAATGTAAAGTGTATTATTATATTACTTAATGATTGAATAATTACAGCTATTACTACACGAGTATGAAGTCTGTATATCTGTGAGAATGATACGAGTGTAGTAATAGTCATTATTCGCGAATAAAGTACGAAACTTTTGACTTTTGATGCAATTGATTTTCCAAGTTAGTGATAAATGATACGCCACATATACAACTGATCATTATTTCAGGTGGAACCATAAGTGGTCTGATGGTCCCAAAAATTCCAAAAATTCTGGAATGTAAAACTGTAATGAAAAAGTGTAATTAGTATCATTACACTTCTGTTATTATTCAATACTGTTGTATAACAGCTCCATTAGACAACACTTCTCAAATATGTCATGGGGTTATTATGGTCGTGGATGAATATAAAAATAAAAGGATTTTCCATATTCTTGAATTATATTACTTATAACATACTCAAAGAGCTAAATACAAGTTAACCATCTTAGTAAATTTTCAGCAAAATGCACACTTAGTGTAATTTTTTAAAATATCTACCTCTGTAAAAATTATGTTCTACGCTCGGGTATTTATTAGGGATCCCTGAACAAATATGAGCGGATGCTCGCGCCACGTGTCTAATTGACAATGACACGAGTATACACGAGAGTGTATTGTCATCCCATGTCAATCTAATATTGCTATTAGATTATACCGGGATCATCACGGGTAGCACAAAACGATTGTAGTATTCGTTTTCAGTTTTCATTCCCTCCTCGATACTTACAAGTGCACTCGTTCATGAATTTGTTCAGGTTTTATATGCTTAATTATTAATAATGCAGTCACAGTTTGTTTGCTTTTCACTTTAGATAGAATAATAATTATGTCCTTACTTTTAGATATTATTATAGATGGATTTTTTATTAATTTTCAACATATTCGTGACCTCAAAAAAATTGCCGGAAATAATTAAAGTTTTTCGTGATATTATAAGTGAAAATTGCACACCTCTACTTTAAAACCACTAAGATGCCTTTATTTTGACTCGTTACAATAAAACCTGAAAAATTTCCGGAAATTTTTTCGAGGCGAGGTGATAAGTAAGTGGAAATTTCTGACAGTTGAGAAGGTAAACAAAAATGATCTACACATTGCCATCTTATCTATGTTGTTTACAACCACTAAATAATGTACTTGTTAATAATGCGGCATATCTAGGATATAATATTTTTATTTTTTACACGAGCGTAAATTACTCCTGGAAATAATTTAAGCTCTTGTGATATTATAAGTGAAAATATAATCACGGCAAATGTGGTAAGGCAAATATCGATTAACCAGTGTGGATATTCAGTAAAAATCACTAAGAAGTAACAAAATTCTAGCAGTAATATAAGTTATGTAAAATATGTATCATCTGTATTTTAATTGTATCGTAGATATATAGCAAGTGCATCTTATGAAAGGACTTATTGGGGCCGTTTTTTCATAGATTAATAATATATTAATATTATATTTCGTATAATAATAAACTGACAAAGCATGTGAATCGCAGAATCCATCTTCATATGGAAATTACCCAGGAAGAAGGTGCAATCAGACCTGCTACCCCGAAAGAAATAGCAAAAGAAATTAAAGAAAACATTAACCCGAAAAAAGCCGCAGGATTTGACTTAATTACGGGGGAAATTCTAAAACATCTCCCACGTAAAGACATTGTAAAACTTACCTATCTTATTAATGCATTTTTTAGATTAAAATATGTACCGAAGACATGGAAAGTAGCAGAAATGATAATGATCCTGAAACCCGGAAAACCACCAAATGAAGCTTCGTCCTACAGGCCTATCTCCTTGCTTCCTGTAATATCAAAACTGTTTGAAAAAATATTTATTAAAAGATTAAAACCAGTAATTGAGGACAAAAACATAATCCCAGATCATCAGTTTGGATTCAGAGAGAGGAATTCATATATATATATATATATATATATATATATATATATATATATATATATATATATATATATAATATATATATATATATATATATATATATATATATATATATATATATATATATATATATATATATATATATATATATATATATATATATATATATATATAATATATATATATATATATATAAAAGAAAGTCGTGTTAGTTACACTATTTTATGGATCAGGTCCATAGGATCACAGATGTAATTGAAAAGACGCTGGAGGAAAAAAAGTTTGTTCTACCGTCTTTCTTGATGTAGCACAGGCTTTTGATAAAGTATGGCACGAGGGACTTCACTATAAATTAAGCAAGCTCCTGCCTAATCAGTTCTCACAATTAATGTAGTCTTATATTTCAGATAGAACTTTAACCATATAATTAAGCAGGAAGACGCTTATTCTGAACTTAAAGAAATCAAGGCAGGAGTACCACAAGGGAGTGTATTAGGGCCAGTCTTTTATCTACTATACACCAGTGATATTCCTGAATTAGAGTTTGACACGATAGCCACCTTTGCTGATGACACTGCTATAATGGCTGTAGGCAAAGATCACCAAGAAGCGGCAATACGTCTGCAAATATCAGTTAACAAAATCAGCACCTAGACTAAGCAATGGAGAATCAAACTAAATGAGAGTAAATCTGCCCATGTTAATTTTACGAACAAAAGAGACCGACATATCCCTGTTAGCATAAATAATATCCAAGTACCATATACTGATACAGCAAAATATTTGGGTATAACACTGGACGCTAAGCTACGCTGGATATCAGATTTAAAAAAATATATTGGCTGCTTGGATGAAATTCCACGCTGTCAATATATAACAAATTACTTTTATACAAACAAATTCTCAAGCCCGTATGGACATTTGGCATCCAGCTATGGGGTTGTGCCAGTAAGAGCAATCTAGATATAATCCAGCGATTCCAAAACAAAGTATTTAGGAGCATTGCCCCCTAGTATTGCAGAAATAGTGACCTCCATAGGGACATGGGAATGGACGCCGTTAACCAGACCATCAGAATTCGCCAAAAGTCACCAACAGCGACTTCATCGTCACGTCAATGTCGAAGCCATCCAGCTCCTCGACAATACAAACCAGATTAGAAGGCTCAAGAGGATCAAACCCTTCGAGCTAGTATAATTTTGTTAGTGCAAAAGCAGAGAACAGTGCCTATGTACACATTAATATTAGTGTAATTAAGTATTAGGAAAATATAAGGAACACTAGTAAGTAAGTCCTTAGATATAAATTTTTTAACAGTAGTAAATAAGGTTAGAAAAATATTACTCATTGATCTAAGTTCAGATCAGATTGTAATTACAGTAAATGCTATTGGTGTTTGTATAAAAAAAATGGAAAATAATTAAAGGAAAAAAGTGCTTGAAATGTTCTACATAATTTGCCCCTAAATTCCTACAACCCGTTGTACATACATAATTGCTACCGTAAGTTGCCTACTACATATGTGAATTTTAAATAAGCACATTGTCTTTTGATGCTGCAGGGAGATCGCATTCCCATTAGATTAAGTCTACCATCATACATATAATAATTTTTTCTATGTTAAGTTTGACATTTGCGCTGTCGCGGAGTCGCGTTCTCCTCAAGATAGGGACGTATTCTACCACATAGCGCGCCACACGTACATGCACACGGTCTCTATAACGAGCCTAGTCTAGTGTTGTTTTCTTTTTATAGGTATTACAAACCCAGTATGTCTCGCACTGTTCGTAAATTAAAACACCACGGGCGTTAACGTTTTGCCTTTTTTTCTGAATCGTCGTAGGGGGACCCTAAACTCAAAACAACATTTTAATGGGCCTTTTTTGTAAAATGATTAGTAAGTTAAAGAGTTAAAATTAGTACCCCAGTATCAAAATCACCCTTATAGAAAGTTAGATCTCAAAGTGTTAGTGTAACTCTGCAAACTCTCTAAGCATTATATCCCATTCGCAAGGAAAACACGTGGATATCGCAGGGAGGTTCTCAAGTTTTCGAATGACAATTTATTTAACATTTGACCTTTTTAGTCCTGAATTTTTCTTAAAAAAATATTTATTATGTGTTCCACACAGTGAACTGTAAGTACCCCTAAAAATATATGTAGCTATTTAAAAGTCATCATGAAATAATTTCAGAACGCTGTTACTATAAAAAATATACTTTACTAATTTTCATTTATTAATTAATTAGTCACTTACCTCCGTTTCATCTAATCAAATTCATCATATTTTGTAGTCTGCTGCCTTTCAAAAATATGATATTATATTCTTGAAAAAAAAAATAGAATTAAAAAATTATTTTAATTATTTAATTGTTAGTTTAAATGTGAAGTTTTGCTATTTATGATTCAATAAATCTGATTATAGTATCCAGTCTGAAATTAAATCAGGTGAGAGTAGTTTACATAATATGGATATAATCGTCAGACGGTGGGAAAGTGGTGGGAAGTCCGTTAGTTGGACCGCAAAAGATGCGCCCCTCTCAATACGTTTGAGCACTGCGCTACACTCCAGGGTGGCATTCTTGAGTTCGAGAGAACTTGGCAGTTCTCAGGAGAAAATATGAGATCACTTCCCTGGAAGTTCACTTCCATTTCTCCTGGTTGCTAAATCGCTATTCTTGAACGTAGCTGCATGAGAACGTGATATGAACTTTTCGTCACGATTGTTGCAACGTTGCCGGTGATACTTTCGAGCTCTCGTCAATCAAAATCGAGAATGTATCAGCTGTTTATTATTATTTATGTCCATGGGGTTATAACCTAAAAATCTCTCTAATCTATTCTAAAAATGTGCATTGTACTAATCTTAGTATCATGAAAAATGTGTGTACTATTCTGTGAATATTACCGCTGTACATTATTACCATTATTACTTTTGAGGTTAAAGCATGGCAAGCTTCACTGCTCCTTTTTAATTAAATAACATAATATCATCGACATCATAAAAGTGTAAGCTAGTAAAGTACTTACAGAAATGAATATATCTTTTATGCACTTGGGTCATGAAGAGTACGAAGAATTTGAATTTGAAGTTAAAAACTCATGATCACACAGAGGATTAGTATTTGCTGAGGGTGAATTCTGCCAACAATATGCAAAACATAAAAACAATATATAACTGCAAGAGAAATGTATCAGATCGACGCTGATTCTAAAAGAGAAGAGGATGATGTATGCTATTCAGCGGATCTTCAAAAAGTTATAATGTTGCCTAGAATGGAAGAATTCAAGGTTGTCTTGTTTACTCCTAGAATCGTAGTATTCAATGAAAACTTTGTTCTGTGTGGGACCGAAAACGCCTGTCAAACCAATCACACCTCTTTGGCACCAGGGTATCCGGCAAAAAAAGAAGAAATAATAATCTCCTTTTATTCTTTCTTTTTAATTAACAGTGATGCCAGAATCATAACACTTTGGCTAGACAACTGCTCGCATAAGAGCTCCGTCAAGAGTTTTATTGCATATTTTCTAAAAATTGTTTCAAGTCTTTATTATTGTATACAAATTTAAGGTGCTAAGTATATTTTTCTTGTGCAGTAATTGGTCTAATGAATTTTAATATATAATAGGTATATAATATTCAAGTATATTATAATAACAAGTATATTGTAATATTTTATCTTGTATTATTTTTTCTAAATATTAAATCTTTCTATACTCAATGGTAATTGTTTCATTTCAAATAAGTTATTATAATTTTCTTAATCAGAATAGAAAGTTTTTAATAGATTAATTTTGATAATTTTACATTTCTTAATTGTGTTTTAAACTTAATTTTTTGGATAAGAATAAAATAAAACAGAAATACTGCATAGCATAGTAAAACGACATAATGAAAACCATATGCATCCTAAAATATATTAATAAAAGAGATGTTAGATAATTTTGCAATAAGTATATATATTATTATTATACACATAACCAACATATTAAAAATTATACAAGAAAATATTTATATGTAAATGGTATTGCTAGTTCTTTTGAAACTCGGAAGTATTTGACAAATTTTACATCGTGTCGCGTCCAGCAGAAAGCTACCCGTTTACCCCAGCCACAACGGTTCGAACTTGGCTAAATGACACTCAAAACGTTTCAATTGATTAATTTAATTTTCTTGTCTGTCAGACTTAACATTTGACATTAACATCTTTGCTCATGAAGTGACTTATTTTCAGAATTTTACAACTACCTATGCAGAGCTGACGACCATTCCACACGCAACCGGCGTCTGACGATTATTTATATAAAATATACATACTAAATATGCAAAACGAACAATTTTCAGCCTGGATAAAATGATTTTGTAGAAATTTTTTTTTTTCGTCAACTTTCTCAGTCTCCACAAGTCTACCCCCGCGGTTGCGCGGTCGTCTGACGGTCAGTTACCTTATTAAGAATAGAGGATCTACCAATGGTAAAAAAGCAGACCGGCTCAAATGACTTGTCAAAAAGTGTCTCTTTGTTAAAATCGCATTAATGCAAAAAAGGTTCTAATTAGTTTTGTGCGTCCCTGTGATCTTAAACTAACAAACGCCAAGTATTCCCGAAAACCCGATTGTCCATGCGTTTACATGATCATTTCGATTATAATTTTGAGTTATAAATTACGAAAATTAAGTAGTTTCTTGGCCACACTTAGCTTTTGATTCCTTCTTTTATGAGCACCTTGAGTAATACGTGCAATTATATTTATATCAAAACACAATTTTATATTTATCTTTGACGACTATTGGCTATTATTTATTAGCAAGTTCAAATATGGCCAAGACATAGACTATAAACAAATAAATATGTAATTTCTTGGATACCATTAATATATAGGGACTTATTTTATACATATCATGTGTTTAAGTCCACCCTAAGAGGAAATTGGTCACTCAGTTAACACAATCTTATCACAATTTATTATAGGAAAATAAATGGAGAATTGTAGGAAAAATACGTTCTTAAGATTACAGAGCAGGTCAGATCAGAATATTAAGTAGCAATATATAAAATAAATACTGTCATGAATTGAAAATTGAATGAAAGTGCGTACAACGGTTAGGGTGCGTAGCAAAATGATTTACCCAATGTACATTAAATTGTTTTTGTTACCATCTTAATGCCATTATTTGATAGAGTGCGAATAAGGGCACTATAAAAATCGATGTGGTCGCATCCAGTGTGACATGAAATTGAGGACGTATGACGTGACGTCACCAATATGACCTTTTATGTTCGCGGGGACCATCTGTCGAGGGCGCACCCCTATTAGCCGGGGGCTAATGCCACTGCCTCTACTTGTTATTCGCTACTGGTGTCAATTTCAATTTCACTGAACCGCTTTGTACTTCTGCATTTTTCCTAACAAGATTTTAATTTGAATTCGTAATGGGAATATGTATGCTTATTTCATAATACTGTTGCGACTAAATCACCGGCTCGCTGGCCCTTTAGTACTAATTTTTTTGCCCATGGTCTATGTGTGTATATGCACCAAAAACAGACTATGCTTAGACTATCAAATAAATTGGATATTAGTCAGAGTCTACAGCAATTTATTACTGTAAAATACCAAAATTATTACTGATTAAATAATCTGACCTAAAACTTTATTATCTCTAACCAGGAAATTTTCAATCAGTTATATTTTATTGTGAGCTTCCAGATTCGATCCAGTTGTCCTGTTTATCTATATCACGATCATCGCAAGTGGTTCATTCGGTAGTACAATAGGGTGAGTTTTGAAGTGGCCCTTGAAAAAAGGGTGGCCGATTTATATGTTATCAAACACCATATGGGCTTTTTAAACTGTTTGACACCAAAATGCAGCATATTGTCCTTATATAATGTGTCATATATAGCATATATTGATTCATAAAATATAATAAGAAAACTAAACGGACTGAGGAAATATATAGCCTCTTGAAATATTTAATCCAACCCTGGTACACAATTATTTGTGTCAGTTTTAATCCTCAATGCCATTAAAAAAATAGACAGACTATTAACGGAGTCAAACAAATATAGAGATTACTATAAGTAGCAAATATAAAAAATAAGCAGAATTACATTTTTAACCCGGGTGAATTTTGTTCACGTCATCACTCAGGTGGGGTCTGGTGGACTTAACTTCGAAGTGATAAAAAAATGTTTTTTCTTTATTTTTGTAATTTTTATGCTAAAGAACATATATATATATATAGTTACAACTTATGAAAACAAAATACATATTGATAGAAACACTACATTTATTGTCTGAATGGCTCAAATCAGAAAATATCGAAATTTGTACACTTGCCGAAATTCACAAACAAAAAAATTATTCTTAAAAATATATAATATTTTCAAAACAGCAAAACAATTTTCAAACTATACAGTCTCTAAATGGTGTGGGAGTCCAAAGAAACATAATAAAACTAGTCGTCACGTAAGTGGCTGCAATTCTCGCATAAAGAATGGAGATGTTCTAAACACAGACATTTTTCGCACTGCTCACAGGAGTACTTTGACTTTCTGTCTTTGTTTCTGGGACATTCTTCACATCTACCAGTCCTGTTTTTTGTATTTTACACGGAGGAGCATTTGTCTAGCATATTGGAAATTTTGAATCGAAGTTCTCTTGTGAGTCGAGGGTTATTTTTTCTTTGTTTCAGAGTTGCCTCTACCAAAGCTAGACCCGGCTCTTCCAAAAATACAGGAAGTTTTTTTAATAATTGTTGGTGTTTGAATTAATTCCTGCTGTATCCATTAGAGAGAAAAATATTCTTAGTGGCCATCTTCTGAAATTCCGAGCTACACTGTAACTTCCTGACAATTAATCGACAACGTCTACACCACCTTTGGTAAAATTGTAAAAGCTTACAATTTCGGGTAGTTTTTATCGTCCGTAGATTCATCTATCTCGTCATCATGATGAAGAAAAGAGAGCAAAATAACATGTCTACCCTTCTTTGGTACGTACGATACCATTGTGATATGTTTCTGGAATGTAAACATTGAACTCTTAGCTGGTCTATTCTTTACTTCTAGTAGCGCTAACGGTATCTCTCGTTTGTTTTTCCTAAGAGTTCCACCGACGTTAAACTGTACTTTTCACGCAAAATATTCACAAGTTCATAGGAAGTGTACCAGTTATCAAAGGTGAAATTTAGATTAGTACTAGAAATCGGCGCTACTAATCTTTGCACAATATCAATAGGTTTGTTGCTTGATTGATAAACCCCATCCGGCTGAGTTCCTAACTTCCATATTAATATATACTGGCGGAAGGAACAGCGACCTCGAAAGGCCTCTAATTTTTCATCTATCGTTAAATATTGTCCTGGTGCACATGCCTGTTGACAGTTTGGAACAAACTTTTCAAATACAGCCCGTACAGCTGCAACTTTATCTAATTTCAGGCGTTCTTGTCTGTTGTCTACCTTGTCGAAACGTAAACATTGAAGCAAAAATGTGACTATTGAAAGCCATTACTGTACGAAATATATCAATTCCCGTTCCATATGTTCTCCAGAGGTCCTTTAGATGCGATTGCTATTTCTGTATACACCAGCAAGGTACAAGATAATAAATAAAGCCTTTATTTCAATTACATTGGTACTGTTACAATATTCTTTATCTTTATAGCCTACAGATTTTTTGACAATCATAACGTTTGTGTAATCTGTAATGCTCTCAAGAATTGTAGAGTCAAAAAACAGAAGGCAGCAATCCAGCGGAGTTTTCGCATCCCTAGCGTAAGGTTTGCATCCTGGTAATTTTGAAATTATATTTTCTGCCCTAGTTATTACTCTAGTATTACTATGTAGCTTGCTCCATTTCGTAATAGAGTCCTTACCCACATAATATCCACCTCTATACACACTTATTTCTTTTCAGGCACTTCTTCAGCATTTTCGCCACTATTTTCTCCAATTTCACTGTCAGAATGACAGACGCTTATATGATCAACTTCGTCATTATCCTCAGAGTCTATAAATTCTTCCTCGTCATCTTTGCATTCTTCCCAAAGCGTGTAGCCATAAGTTTGGCTTGTTCTTTTTCGTAATATGACATGCTGTAAATTAAATTACGTTGTTGTAAACAGTATACTTTAATTTTTATCACGGTAACCACTCACCTTTCTTAGTTTTGTAACGCCAAACAACGTAAAATACTATATTGCAAACGTACACAGACACACTCTATAACTTTACAACCCAGGTGGGGTCTCTCGGACCTTCAGGTACTTTGGCGCGTTGTTACTAGACTGGTGGTCAACTCAATACTAAAAGGTGTTTAGAGCCTTCTTCATAAACATGTTTTAAGAAGCTATAGGCAACCAGAAACACATACGTGATGTGAGCGGAAAGTTACAACATAATTTATAACACGGAGGGTATGGTGGACCCCACCTGGGTCATGTTGGATTAATAAGAAAAACTACCAAGTTTTGCATGCCATTGAAATTTCAGAATCTAATAAAACTTTAGAGCCTTTTCAGAATGAACTACCGTGTAAAATTATACTCATCGATCTGGTATTCATAAAAATAGTCCTTAAAAATAAGTAAATAGTAATAGTAGTATATATTTTCTTCTTATATTTTGTTCTACCTATTTCTTGGTTAGCCTGGGTTCCCGGGTATTTTGTTTAAATATTTAGAGATTAATATTTATATTTGGCTTTCTATTTTCTTCATATGATCTCTACATAATATTTCATATACCCGTATGCATATACAGGGTGAGTCAGTTTTTTGTAGACAAACTTTAACAGGGGATAGAACGCACGTTTTTAAAAAGAAAAGTGCCTATAAAGATATGGCCGATCTAGCTTCCTAAGGAAGATACAGGGTGTTAAAATTTAATTTTTTTTTATATTAATGTGTAATATTTTCTGAACGGAATGATATATTCACTAAATATTTTACACATATCTTAACCTGCATAGGATCAACATGTTGTATTGTTCCTGTCGAAAATACTATAGTGGATGTTACTTTTTTCGGGTACTTCGACTATTCTGCATAATAGAACTTTTTTTTCGTACGCCACTGACATTATCTGATACATATTTCATTTCTAAAATAACGGCCCCTTAGTAACAATTTTGATCTCTTGTAATTTTGCTCTAACTATGACAGTTTTCGAGATATTGGCCGTTGTTACTCTGACAGTGTAATGTCGTTATTATAATTTTTTTTTCTCGAATTTTCCTTTTGACTTATAAACGAACGCTTAGATTTTTTCATGTTTGGGGGATAATGCCTATTAATTAAGGCGCATAAAACAAGCGGTAAGAATGTTCAAAAACTTGCACAGTGGCGGGGTGGAAGGAGTGCTCCACCCCTTTCGTAAACAGAACATCTACGCCAAAGACTATTTAAAAAAAAAACTGTTATTTTCATTATCTACATACAGTTTAACAAAAATAATGTCCCTTCTTCTGTTTCGAAATTCCTGTGCGTTTCCTAGTTATTTTGATTTTTAGTGTTTGATGTGGTACTAAATTAAGTAATTTATTTATTAGCAATAATAATTATCGGCTAAATATTTAATTCTTTCAACGAAACCTACCTAAATATGGTTTGTTAAGGATTCTAAAAAGCCGAAATCTCTTTATCTCTTTCCAAGTAATTACAATTACAAAAAAAAAACATTAGATGAACATTGATGTTAATGTTTATGGAGATATAAACATTTTTGAATTTATAGCAATATTTAATTAACAATAATAATTGTGGAATAAATAACAATTGTTAGCAATAATGATTTATAAATAACAATTACAAGAATTAATAACAATAACACTAGTACCTACATACATAAAATTAGATACTTTGTTCAAAATGTAAACCGTTCTTCTCAATACACATTTTACTGCGACGTATCATAGAACGTCTTAAGTTAACTAAATGATGCACCCTTATTTCATTGCAAGCATCTCTAATGCGATTTTGAAGTTCCTCAAGTGTATTAACCGGAGTGGTATACACTATTTCCTTAATGAATCCCCACACAAAAAAGTCAAGTGGTGTTAAATCGGGGGATCTGGGAGGCCACGCCACTGGACCTCCACGACCTATCCACCTCCCTGGATTGTTTAGCCAATTTCTTACATTTCTGCCATAATGGGCTGGGCACCCATCAAGTTGAATCCAAGACTGTCTTCTTAAATTCAAAGGAATGACTTCCCATATATTACCATGCTGTTCTTCTAAAAATTGTAAGAGATTTTCTGAATTTACACGTTGTGGCAAGAAATAAGGTCCAAACACGTGGTTGCCGTAAATTCCAATCCAGACATTTGTACTAAATTCATGTTGAAAACTTCGTGGTCGAATGGCATGTGGGTTTTCATGTGCCCATACATGCAGATTGTGAAAATTTACTATACCACGACGAGTAAAACAAGATTCATTAGTCCACAGTATATTGGATAAGAAATCCCTATTATTTTGAATGTAGTTAAGAACCCACCTACAATAAGTAAGTCTTCGTTCAGCGTCACCTGGACATAAACCTTGAACAGGTTGAAAATGATATGGGCGTCTGTGATCCCGTTTTAAAACCCGGGAAATTTTACTTTGGGAAATACCAAGAGCAATAGCAGCACGTCGAGTAGTTGTCGTTGGGTTACTAGTAAATTCCCGCAATATACGGTCTCTATCTCGTCCACGGTTGTTCTGTCGGCCCCCGGGTACATTTTTCAAACCCTGGTTAACAAATCGACGGTGGATACTCACAAAAACAGAATGATGAGGTTGTCGTCTATTTTGAAATCTTCTTCGATACTCCCTAGCTGCGTATCTTGAATTCCCATTTGCGAACTCATAAATAAAATGAATGTCGGCTTCGCTATTTGTAAATGTAAACGGCATGTTACACTAATTAAAATCTGGCAAATCACATAAAATAACTTTTTAATCTTAAAAATAATAATTAATAACAGTGAAAATATTCAAGATGAAGCAAAATTGTTTGTAGATAAACTTGTAATACGTCAAACTGTCGTTTCAAAATATGACATAATGCTTACTTGTTTTCCAAGGAGTATAATATTTTGTTGCAATTATTACGTACAGTTACAAATACGCTAGTTTTAAATGGAAATTATTTAGCAAACAACAACAAAAATTGAAACAGAAATTGGTACATGCACAAGTTTAATAAAACTTAAAGGAAATTTTTAAGACTTTTGGCAACTGCACAATAATCTATTGTATTGTAAGTACATTTGTAATTTAACAGATTTCAACATATAAAAGTATTGTATTTGAGTAAGGCTTCATATAACAAATATTTATTTTGACTACATTGGAAAAAGATAAAGAATAAGAGATGTCGGCTTTTTAGAATCCTTAACACACCATATTTAGGTAGGTTTCGTTGAAAGAATTAAATATTTAGCCGATAATTATTATTGCTAATAAATAAATTACTTAATTTAGTACCACATCAAACACTAAAAATCAAAATAACTAGGAACCGCACAGGAATTTCGAAACAGAAGAAGGGACATTATTTTTATTAAACTGTATGTAGATAATGAAAATAACAGTTTTTTTTAAATAGTCTTTGGCGTAGATGTTCTGTTTACGAAAGGGGTGGAGCACCCCTTCCACCCCGCCACTGTGCAAGTTTTTGAACAATCTTACCGCTTGTTTTATGCGCCTTAATTAATAGGCATTATCCCCCAAACATGAAAAAATCTAAGCGTTCGTTTATAAGTCATAAAGAAAATTCGAGAAAAAAAATATAATAACGACATTACACTGTCAGAGAAACAACGGCCAATATCTCTAAAACTGTCGTAGTTAGAGCAAAATTACAAGAGATCAAAATTGTTACTAAGGGGCCGTTATTTTAGAAATATTTATCAGATAATGTCAGTGGCGTACGAAAAAAAAGTTCCAATATGCAGAATATCCGAAGTACCCGAAAAAAGTAACATCCACTATAGTATTTTCGACAGGAACAATACAACATGTTGATCCTATGCAGGTTAAGATATGTGTAAAATATTTAGTGAATATATCATTCCGTTCAGAAAATATTACACATTAATGTAAAAAAAAAATGAAACTTTAACACCTTGTATCTTCCTTAGGAAGCTAGATCGGCCATATATTTATAGGCACTTTTCTTTTTAAAAACGTGCGTTCTATCCCCTGTTAAAGTTTGTCTACAAAAAACTGACTCACCCTGTGTAATGTATATATCCGCACATGCTTACCAAGGTAAATATTTTTAAATTGTCCTATCCATTTTTTAAAAACGCAATCTAGTATTTGTTTTCTGCAATAGAGGGGACAGCCACATCTACTGGTATTTTCCGGGGGAAAAAAAAGAAGATTTAAAGCATAGGAAATAATGGAAATCGTGTTTCTGCGTAACTGTGTCCGCTTTTGCCCCTTCCCTACTATATTTCATTTTCTGACCTAACCAAACAAGCACCACCAAACCATACTGTCATTGTTATAAACCGGCTAAGAGAAAATGTTTTTTGAAAATACCTTTTTCTATGAACCTATGAACAATGAAGTCAGAGATAGTATCATTAACTCAGACCATGCCACTGTTCTTTTAAAAGGCAACCTTACATATTCCTTTACATCATCACTACATCTACGTGCCAATAGATGGCACCACGTATGTAGTTATTTCCAGAAGGGTGTTACATGTTATTTCGCCACATACATGTTTGTTTTGAGTTGCATATCTTTGGAATAAATATCAATAATTGTTCACGTGTTTGTAGGTTCTCGACATAGATAATTGGATGTAAGTATGCAGTTGTTACATTAGGTTATTCTTGTTAAAATATTACATAAACTCATGGTAAAACGTACATATTTAACGATTACATTAGTGAGGTTAGAAAACATTTTCTTGTCCTGCTAGTATCATCTGCAAAAATTTGACGTCCTTTTAAAACGACAGGCATAAACAACTACTATTTTTTTATTTGTATTGTTGCAGTTATTATAAAAGACTCACTACTCACTACTCATGAGTTGTTGGAGGAAATAGAATATTTGGACGATATTCAGAATTTACCCGATTCTATCGTGGCTCTTCCCCAACAAATGCTAACGAAGATCATACGTACGAGGATTCCGGTG
>CAXKVY010007951.1:0-29142 GCA_964058915.1 Tetropium fuscum
AAAATGTGGTCTTGATTTTTGTTCTTTTTTCTTACCAAAAGAAACACTATTTATGTAGAAATATATGTATATTAAACTTATATGACACTTATATGACAATAAACAACTTAAAATATTACTAAGAAACAGTAAAAAAATCAGTGTTCTTAAAATTAAACAGGTGCATAAAATGAACATATTTCTGTAACACAAAAAAAATACCTCTAGAAAATTAACACTAATTTGAAGCTTTTCAATGAAAACAATCGCGCCTTGTTTTTTTTTCGGATAACAAAATTTTCATTCGATTTGACGCATAATCTTTCAATTAAAATAAAAAAATGGAGTAATATTTGTAATAAAAAATCGTAACCCCGCAAGAACGACAGGTTAAGGTGCTGCGCGTACGGAAAAGCGCACATCCCTACTGTGCAAATTTTACAGACTCGTTAAAATGAAGCCGCTAACACCATTTTTACCACTGTTGTAATCAACTTCCAGAAAAGGACGGTGTACTAGGGACTAATCTTATTAAAATGTCGTTAAACTCATACAACAAATTGTAAATATGACACTATAGTCTAATTGGAAATGAAAGATAGTTATAAGCTAAAATATGCATTCCGGGTACGTATAAATGATTAGTTTCTTATTCACTGAAACGAATCATTTAAGTATATGTACCCGGAATGTATTGAAGATTTGCATATTTAATGAGCTTTTATTATAATTTACATTGACAATTTTATTTTATTGCTGTTATTCCAAATAGATTATAGCGAAATAGTCAAATATAACAGAACCTATATCGCTTTCCCTGGCTTTGGCTTCTGGTTCTTACAATCATTAATGCATAGCGAATGCGTTACTGCACCTCAAGTATGCATGTCTTAAGAAAGATAAAGCGGTTAATCCATCGTGACGTAAGTATCAAGAAAGGCATGACTGATTACGAGTTGAACTAGAAATTGTCGCTCTCGGTTACGTGACGCGATCAGATTAAAGTATGTACATGAAGTGGCGCTGGATATCATTGGCTTTGGCTCGATGAATAATATCAAATAAAAGCTACTATCCTGAGTAAGCCAGTGCCGGATTACCCTTTAGGCCAGGAAGGACCGGGCCCAGGGGCCCATCATAAAAGCTCCCGGTTGTTGAAAAATTAAATGTATTTCCTTTGAATTGAGATTTGAGTTTGAGTTCGATTGCCGAGTCGATTCGAATGTGATAATAAAGATTTTCGTTAAAAATAAGTAGATGATGTTTTAGAGATTTTAAATAATGTACAAGTATAAATCAGGATCACAAAAGCGCAAGGAAGAGATAAAGAAAGAAAAATATGCCAAGCGATTAAAAGTTTTCATTGATAATTTTCTAAAAACTCCCGAGCCGAATCAGAAATTAGCGTCTACATGTACCTAAGTAAAAAATTTTAAAATTTCTTTCTGGCTAGACTATAAACGTAAAAATGTATTTTAATTAAACATACGTCCAAAAATTGTCAACAACAATAACTTTAGAAGGCAAAAATTTCATTTTCAATTATTATATTAACTACCTATTTAAGTAGGTACGTAACACTTTTGGAATATTCTTTAAATTACTTACTTTGTGAAAAATTGGCATATGAAAACTGGGAAATGAAAAACTGCTTTTGTTCAATTTTTTTTTCGTAGCGAATAAGTGATTGACACACCACCATCTGAACCTGACATATCTGGGGAAAGCAATTGGTTTCAGAACCAATTTCTATTGATTTTCAAATTAAAAATGAGCCTTTTCTTGAACAAAATGAAATTGGTGAAACCGTCACATAGTATTCCATCTGACATACTATGCGAAGATTCCGAAAGTGTTTCATTACCAAAATTACCATAACCGAAAAATATAAATGGAGGCTTAGAATTAAATTCTGATACAGAAGCATATCTTAGAGATCCAGCCATTTAGCGTGAACAACTTACTAAAATACATACTTTCCAACTACCCTGATAAAATATATGTTAAAGCTTCTGGAATCAATGATAGTAAAAAGTTCCCCACTATTCAAGCCCGTTGTTTTACAAAAGTTTTGGCCGATGGCGATCGATTTACACCTTGAAATTGGTACAAAATAACATGCGGAATTATATAGTCCAGTCACATTAGATAAACTTGTATAAACCTTTATTTTGGCGTCTCAGAAAATCTCGAAAATATTTTTTAATGATTTATATAGACTTTATACGGCGTATTATTTACCGGGGCTTACGGTTGACCTTGCATTATGCTGTGAGCGCGGCGCGCTCTCCGCCCTCTCTATCTCAAAAACGGTTGAATATATAAAAAAATGTTTGGGACTAAAGTTGTCCCAAAGAATTTTATAATAAATGCAAATGACATTAAAACCATAGGAAGCAATATATTTGCACAAAATGATATTTTCATATTCGTTTGTTCGTATGTTATAAAATGATTTTTCATTTATTAATAAAATTCACTGATAAAAAAAGTTTTTTCGCATGTAAATTTTACAAGAAAATCAAAGAAACTGCATTTCTTTAAAATTAATTTTAGCAGGGTTCCTGTAACCCGGAATTTGTAGTGGGCCTATGGACCTAAAAGTCGTTTAATTCGGCACTGGAGTAGGCAACTTGTTGAATAAGTAATGGTTTTATGCGAGATGACAGGTTGCCAAATAAATTGATAAAGTAAAGGACGGAAAGGCATTAGTATTCCTACACATGTTGGTAACAATTATATATTCTTTTCATCCCTCGGCTTGTCTACGTAAGAAACTCCGAAGTCCTTCGGCCGGGCGTACGTGGCGGCGATATTAAATGCAGAGAACACCATGCGGGTATATTTACTAAAAGAAATACGACACCTATATTCCGGCCTAGTAGCTTAGAATATCTTTATTGTGTGGGTATTCTATAAAGTTTATATTATAAGCTCGGCGCTCGGGTGAATTACTCATGGCCGTTTACTAAACATAATTCACTAGACAAACCAGCGGCTTTGTTTTAATTGATATAAATTTCATTAGAATCCTGATAAACCGAGGCATACATTACGTGCACTAATTTATGTAACGTAGAATTCCTTGATAGGAGTTGAACTCGTTTTGTTCGAACGCAATTAAATTAAGCCAATTTGCTGTGTCGCACACTACAAATTGGGTCACCATAGGTCACCCGGTTTATATTTTATGTTATCAGCTTACGATAATCCAATTTAACATTACTTCAATGATATTAGCACATAGTTTACAACTGCTTACTCTGCCAAGACAACCTCGACCTCGACAAACACACTACGATGCTTGTTCAAAAGTAGCATAGGTCTTTGTTTGTACTGTATTTCGTATTATTTATTATTTACAAACCGATTTTTTTAACGTTTAGTTAGCGAGCGAAATCACCGCCTTCTTATCAAAATATATTTCCCAGCCGAGAGAGGTCAGCACTGTCCACAGCCGTCGACTACTGGACTAGGGAGCTATAGTGTATACACAACCAAGAGTCAGCAGTTTGAAATGATGCATCTTCTGATGAGAGTGAATGTTAAATGTAATGTTAATTATATTACCAATAAATCAAAGTTGTCTTTATTATTAATATTTTAGATTCGCTAGTGCGGTCTTGGCAATATTGATGTTCACGTGCATGCCTCATGTATTTGTTATGCTGGTGACTCTTGGCTTTAAGTACATTTTAGCCATGGAGTGGGCTAAAATTCTGAAACCGTTCAAAGCGAAGTGCCTATTTGGGAATAAAATTACCACGGCACATTTTGTAGCGCTGCGATCAGACTAGCTGATTGTTTTGTTTATACAGAATCATACAGAATAAAGAAGAATTTTATGCAAGGGGTGTGCTACTTGAAAACATTTTGTACACCTAATTACATTACCCAATGTGTAACAGTAATTTTGTATTTCATGATAATTTTAAAATTCCGACATATTTATTGGTAATTCCGAAATTACTTCACCTATTTTATGAAATAATATGGTAAGTAATTCCTTATTTCTTTGTAATTTTTTGTACTTTCTGAGACTTGAAAATATAACACATACACATGTGCAAATCTAGTACATGCGCAAATGAACTAAGATGAGTTAAATTTTAGATCAACTTCTTAGAGATGTATCACTATAATTGGACATTATTTATGAATAATATTAATAACAATGCTTGATTAACGGTAGTCCATGCCAGAAATTTAAGTTTTCTGGAGATTTAGGTCATATAAATAAAATATTTCTTGGTAATTTGAATATTTTTTCGTAATTACAATGTATTCTAATATATTTTTGAGTGATTTCAGTATTTTATGGTAATTTCAAAGTAATATAATATTTTCTGGTATTTTGTAGTAATTATTTATACTTCTTCTGACCTGTACACATAATTTTGGAAGTGGCACACCATTTGGCTTTAGGAGTAGATCCATATTTAATTAATTTAAAAGATTGTACTAAAGTCGTATCAGATTTTCCAAAAATATTACATCTTAATATATAGTAGGTATCTTGTACATACTAAAAGTCCTTATACGATGGAGGAAATCTAAGTTTGTATAAAAGCCTTATAATGAGGCAGCATGTGGGGTATAAAAAAGTGAAATGCATCACCTGTAATTCCTCAACCTGTGATACCTCAACATATCAACGAAACATTATCTTCATGGATAATTTGTCGAAAGGATGATAGCGTTATAAGTGCACATTGTGACTGTGTTGGTCTTGGACAAATATGCACTCATATAGCCGCTGTGCCCTTTTCTGTTGGCAATGCAGTTGGGAAACTCGAGGAAGGTTTCGAGAAAAGGAGAGATGCCCGTTGCCAATATCTGACTATGACAATTTGCTATAACATTTACTGGGATTTCGGTGAACATTTTTCCATATAGTTCAAAACCTTGTTCCGAGGATATTAAGCAGAATATTTATAAAAAGAACTTCCAAATAATGTCCTTTTCTAAAGAAGAGTATGAGAAAAAACCTCTAGAGGAGATACCTAGTTATATTTTGTGCTATTATAACTTACTAGCTGTGTTCCGTGACTTCGTAAGCCCGCGCGACAGGCAGCCTTTGTGATATTACATCGTGGGATAGGGAAGCGATGGGATGCGCTTTTCGGTGCGGCGACGGCGGCAGCGAGCGCGTGAGACGCGCGCTTTACTGGACACTGCTAATTTATACTCAAAGATTACTACTCGAAGTAATTTACGTTACCAATTTAGCGAAATCCTAATTCTCTTTCCTTTTTCTTCTCTTTTTCATTTTTTTCTCCTTTTCTTTTCCTTTTCTATTTCTTTTCTTTTTCTTTTCTAAATTAAAGTAGCCTAAGTTACTCGTATAACATCAGCTATCAACCAGTGAGAAGTCCCGTCAATATCGGAGTTAGCAGGAATAAACAGACAAAAATTTAAAAAAAATATTTTTTCTTATAAGTACCATTACCTATATATTTTCATATATATTTAGTAAGAAGCTCTTATTTTGACATTACAAACAGAGCTTTAAATTGTATTATTTGTATAGATTATTTCATGTCAGGTGATTCCGAATTCCATGAGTGCATAATTGCATTACTACACGTATTACGTGTAGTAATGCAATTAGTAATAATAGTAATAATAGTAATTATACTTTACCTACGACTTATGGAACTGCAATTTTTTTACCGTGCGTTAGAGGAATCTTGCTGAGGACATTGATCGCAGACGCTGTGTTTTTGAGCGGTTTCACTTCAAGTAAACATTTTTCATAAAGTAACCCAACCAAATTGTTAATAGACTAATTTGACGTTTACAAGTCATATTTTCATATCTAAGTACTACATCTTTTATTTCCAGCATAGTCGCCTGTGAATCATTATTTTTTCGCAGGATTTCGATAAAACAGAGTATCCCTTTATATCCTATAAAACCATCACTCTGTATAAAATTACTTTCCATATGTATAAAAATATACAGGATGTTTCATTTGCAAATATGAAATTGTCACTCCCAATCTCTGAAGATACGCTGTCCTTTGTGGTTAAACGGGTGAGCAAAAGAGAGACGGGTAATTAGGAAAAAAAAACATCAAAATTAGGGAAAGACCGGCGGAAACCGAATTTCATTGTCCAAACTATACTGCTGGCCAATAGGTTGGAATAATTCAAAATTTTAATGTAATTTTGGATGCTTTTTGATCTTCTGAATAATATAGAATATCAAAATACGGTTTTCAGGACGTTTTTCAAATCAAATTGAAGAATTTCGGTTATCAAAGGTATTCCGGTGGTGACTTGATTTTTACAATCATGCACACCAGTTCATTAGTTACTACCGCCAGGTTTTTTAAATGTTTTATATAGGGATTTACCGTGTAATTACAACGAAATTGTAATTATGATAATACTCATCCGATCAAGAAAAATAAAAAACCGTTTCTAGATATTTGTCTAAGGTTTCCCTTCACAGATTTAAAATCTTAATATTATCGTTCTTTTAATTATACAGCACATAGCTTATTTAAATTAACAGACCTTTTGTGACACATGCTTATTAAATGTTTTCACAGGCACCCTGTATAAGAAATGATAATTCTAGCTACTGAGGCTGTTACAGGCATGCAAGCTTACTTTAAAGTAAGGGAAAAAATCAATTACTTACTTTGTTTTTAAACAGTAAGAGATTCATTTTCAAAAGATGTCCTGATTTAAGAAAACCGTATGTTCGAAAATAACCGAGATTTCAAAAAACCGCTAAAATTGTTTTTTCGAATAATATTCGATAAAAATTTAATGTCGATTTTGGTTTCCCTAAAATCTTGATAACATTCAAATTTTGATTTTTTGTAGGGATTTAGTTTCCACCCCGTAGGTATGGTCCTTTTGGGACCACAGCAGAAACATAATATTCAGGCCATTTATTACCAATGAAATTTCCAACGTTCTGAAAATCGTATTTCGATATTCCATATTATTCAGAAGATATAGGTATGCATCCAAAATTAACATTCAAATTTTGAATTATTCTAACCTATCGGCCAGCAGTGTAGTTTAAGTTATATAGGTTTAAAAGGAAATAAAATATTAAATAATAAGTATTTTCATAAGAATGTAGTCATGTCATGCCTCAGATACAAAGCTTTTATTACTACATACTAACATTACTCATATTATGTAATTACAAAGTATTTATTCACTGAAAAGTCAGGACACGGGCCAATCTTAATATCGTTCATAATTTAAAAGAAATAAAAGAATACAGCGTACATAAACTAGGTAGGTGATTTAAGACGTAGGTACATAGTTAGGGCCGTTGTAGTTCTTATCAAGTACAAGATTCTGCTACTTTTGTTATGAGTTATGTGCAAAGTTTTATGTTCATATTATTTTACTTCCTTCAGTACATCCTATTTTCATACTGACCTAATTTTAACTTGGTTTAAACAAAGCCCGTCGCAGCCATAGTTTGGAAAACTTGCACTCGCTAAACATAAAGACCCAAGTAAGCCCATATACATGTCTATCTAAATTCCCAGTATTCATCCATGGTGGTGTATTCACGAAGTCTTTGCTATTGACAGGAAACCTATTGATTTCATGAACTCTTACATGATTCATTAAAATTTAAGAGACGCAATGTACAATACATTCATAGCTACTTGATCTGCATAAGGTATATATTCTCATGTTACTACACTAACATTGGTATTCATGGCACATAAGTATGCTTATGTAAGCAATTAACATGCAGTATGTGTGTGCAGCGCTTGTTGGAATAATTTGTGTTATTTTTAGAGAAATACTACACAACACAATCGTTTCATTGTGCGATATCGTAATGCACAATCATTACTTCGATAATTATTGTTTTAAGGTAATCAATTATAGAACAAAATTATTGAAAACAATACCAACTTATAATAAAACTAGACAAGGCTACATGATACTACATGATAGAATATTCTTCAAATATTTCTAGATAGTCGAAAGCGAGTATGATGAAGAACAGAGAAAGGTTTAATCAAGATTTCTTTATGGAAAGCGATAATTTAAATGGGAAAATTTAAATGGGGTCATGATATAGGGTGGAATTTCATTGAATACTCTTCACATTTTTCCGATTAGGCTATCAATGACAGCGCGAATGTATATCGACGACATGATGCTGATGTATATAAGGTCACAATTTTGTCCTAATGCCCGACCCCATATATTATGAAACACATCGTGCGAGATTTTTTTTTAAACCACATTAAAGTGGCCTGCTCAAAGCCCTGATATGGTTCCCATCCATCGAGCATCTATGGGATTGATTAAGACGAACCAGTTACTAAGAATCAAGTACCAAGTTTTCTTGATTTTGTTATGTTTTCAAATCAAGCTTTTTTCTAAATGTAATAAATAGGCAAAAATTATATTTCCAGTAAATATGATGTAATTTTAAGCTGTTATTTTCTATGCTGAATGGAAATAAATAATTTCTTACCATACAACAAAACTTTTTTAAATCGGTTTACCGGTATAAAAGCTAGAAGACCTTGAACTTTTCGGACTATATATATATATATATATATATATATATATATATATATATATATATATATATATATATATATATATATATATATATATATATATATATATATATATATATATATATATATATATATATATATATATATATATATCCGAAGAGAATCCGAGACTTATCCGAAAAGAATAAACAATTATTAAATTATACCGTTAAGGTAATGAAATCGTTCAGGATAATCACCTATATAATAACTAGGTGAAATTCCTTGCACGGACAAATGTAATAGGTAGCATCGGTAATGGAAAAATAATAGAACTACCCTCATTATAAAATATTTGGAGACGCCACTAAATTATATAGTACGTGTATACTTATATAGTCCAGGTCTATATACAAGAAAGTAAAAAAACAATCTAGTAAAATATAAAATTATCTATGGGTAATCCGTGTAACATCAATTATTATAATTGTAAATTCCTTTAACAAATCTTGACCATATCGAATAACTAAATAATTAAATAATTCAGTTTGCAATATAATGTAATTTGTTATTGGAGATTCTTTTTATGTAAACGAAAATATCGCAAGTTAAGGACACACGCTGAAGCCAATAGTAGCCTAAGTAATACCTATATACTTAAGTAGACATACCATCAGTAGTTAAAACTTACACCTATATTTGCAAACATTCTTGCTAACTGATAAATAATCATCTACTAGTTCGAAGTCACAGTAAAGCGATTTAAATAACAGCATACACATCAACTTTTACAACTCCTGCCTGCTGGGAATTTGAAAATCTTATTACGGCCTTTGTACCCACCGGGCCTTATGGGAACATTGTCAGT
Organism: Tetropium fuscum; assembly: GCA_964058915.1. Taxonomy (NCBI): domain Eukaryota; kingdom Metazoa; phylum Arthropoda; class Insecta; order Coleoptera; family Cerambycidae; genus Tetropium; species Tetropium fuscum. The sequence goes on from CAXKVY010007951.1 coordinate 9,348, forward strand.
GAAAAAGAATATTGACAAAAAGAAATTTAAAAAAGAAAAAAAAGTTTAATCGCTTTCTTTAAACGCAAATCGGTAGGACATCGGTACATCTAGGAAGTCTAGTGTTTTACGAAAATAAGAAGTTAAGAAATGTTTGATAAACGTAGATGAATGAATGATGAAACATACTTGATGATGAAGGTAAAGTGTAATTTTCACACTTCTTTCAAAATATTGAATTTGTTTTCTATTTTAGATAGGGTTGATTGTTGGTATCAGTGCATGGAGCATGCCCCTGAGAAGAGCTTTTCGTTTAGAACCTCTCTTCGCCCGTCATAAGTTGATCATTCAAGATTCTTCCTAGGATATAGAAAAAAAAATCGTATTAATTAGGAAAATCGAACTTTTCCTAACTCGAATTAGTTACTAAATGTACAACTTAAAACTAAACACTAAAACTTAAAACACTATTAAAAAACGGTTAGGAACAAAGTTGTAGAAAATTCAATTACGTGCAAGTTTAGTTAATATAATTTTTAGTTAAAAGTAAAAAAAGGACTGGTATTTGTCAAATTTATAGGCTCTTTTTTGTACAATCCGACTGGAGTAATATTGACATGCATACCTATAAGTAGAGATGTATATATAATTATATGAATAGATACAGGTAGAGAAAATGTTTTATTTTCTGCTATATTGTGTAGTATTTTTAATTTAATAAATTGTAGAAATTGTAATTGTTTGTAGAAATATGTTCTGTGTATCGTTATTCCTTAAAAAAAATACTTTTTAAAATATAAATCGAATCGATAATTAAGCGTGTCTTATAATGTTGTTCTATATTTAACACTTAAACCTTTAGGAAGTAAAATTCATGATCTGATGGGCTAGAATTTTTTACAGCTGTAGTGACAGTTGAATATTTGGGCCCAGGGCCAAAACGTTGTTATTCGATTTTATTAAGTTGGCAACCCTACGATTAATTATGTATAAATAATTATAAATCTAAAACAATCCAAAGGAGATATTTAAACTTTGGGAATATTATAATTTTAAGAGTATTGAATAATTTAGATTTATATTCCTCAAGCAATATGGATAGATATAACTTTCAGAGTCGTAAGCAGGGTCCAAAGATACCCATATGCTTATTCATAATAGCAAATCGATGATAATCACCAAGTCATATATCTACCTAACAACAGTTGCAGTTGAGAATAACAAAGAGACGACTGTACTATGTATCTCGGAAGCAAATACAAAATCAAACCCAATCAACACGCGTAAGTTGTTGACCCTGTCCTGGCCTCACCCTGCATCTGTTTGCATCTTACAGCGTTGCCAAAACAGATGAAGTAACATTAATTATATTTTATATAAATATTAATCACACGATTTAAAAGCCATCTCATTTACATCGAAAACTTGATGGAGACAACTTGAAAGTGTACTTTTACAGTTGGACCCCTCTTAGGCCGAAACAACGGCAGGTGCTCGCGTGACCTCGCACGGTCTGGCAACGCAGCAGAGCCAGTTTTTACTGCCTTTCAAACCGGTCGTGGACTGGTAGATCGAGACTCGTTTACGTGTGCTTGGTTCGTCTTCTTACCTAGCGTTGGAGTCTCCTGTTCGGCTTGACGGTTTAGGCCAAAGTTAAATCCCTCTCGATTATAGCCTTATCGGATCCGTCTAGGATCGTTAAGATGCTTTATAGCAGTTGGAAATTGCCTAGAGATGCCTCGAAAATAAACAGCAGTATCTTAAGAAACTATATAAATTGTGTCTCGCGAAATATGGTAGACGCTTAAAATCTTCATTAGCTTTAATTAAGCAACATTGTCATTGTTTACTTTGTCAGTGGTTTAGAAATATATTCGCTGCAACCTTTTGTACTACAATGTAAAGTTCTTTACATTGTACATGTTTGCATACATCTAGCCTTACACACATCTCAGCCGAATCAACATAATTACTGTTATTCTTGATATGCAGTTACAAATTTAAACAACCGTTGACTTAGGTATATTAGGTTGAAGTAGGTATATTCTTTCTCATTACATACCTTAAAACTAAAGAGTACCTACCTGATCATCTGCATTTGGTGTTTTTATATAATATATGTATAATAGGTAGGTTTACATTTGTTATGAATAGATATCTACAACTTACTTTACTGACTATAACGTACCAGACCAGATGGTCTTCTGGTCTTCACATTGTGTAGGTAGACAATCAGTTCGTCTTGTACAGTGTACATAGATATACGTACTAATAAAACTGTGGTTTAGTCGAAAGCAGTATTCGCGGTTCATTATTTGTGTTCCACTTCATTAAACTTCTTAGAAAAAAGACACTTTCTTGTTTCAGTTGATACAAGTATTAATCCAATGGATCATGAGAAAAAGTAATGGGAAGAAATTGTCTATTTGGATAACAAATTACCAAGCTGAAAATAAAAAAGTCGAATACCTACCGATGACCAGTTAGTAGGTCAAATGAAGAATAATTAGAGATACGCGCTATTTGATGACAGTGAAAAAAAAATAGTTTTTGAGATATTTACGATATTGTGGATCTTTTCTGAATTTAGTGGACATCGACACCTTATATAAGTTTTTCGATTGTTAAGTTTTAATGTCATTTTAATTCAATTTTACTAATTTTTTATATTTATTTTTTTTCATTTTTGTCTTTCGTTTTTTTAAGTGCCACAAAATTTCAATATTAAGTTCCTAATTTTTCTTACGGAACCCTGAATAGTCCTTCTATTGATTATAGTCCAAAATAGAATTAATTAATAGTGCCATTTGCAAAAAAATATTTTTTTGTGCGAATCAAATGTAATTTTTTATTACATAACTTAAACTCTTAATTAATTCTATTAAAAAAATTATCAAACTAGCCCGGCGTTATTTTAAAAATAATCTCATTTAGTGTAGTTTTTAAAATGGTCCAATCATCTGGACCAACAAGATAGGGCACTAGGTCATTATGACACAAGACTTAAGGTATTAGATGCAGTTTTTTTTAATCCATGATTTGGAAGACAGCCACATATAAGAAAGATACATACTTATATCCAGTGTGAGTTTCTTGAAAAGCCCTTTAAAAGTTCTATCCAAAAATTACATCAAAAACACTATCCGTTTAAAAATTTCACATGACGTCATAACTTAAAAAATGGTCACAAACATGCAAAATAAAAATTAAATTAAGCTATACTGAAAATCATTAGTTTACCCGTTTCAGCGTTTATATGATATATTTAATTTTGAAATTAGCAAATTTAATTCAAAGTATATAGTCTCCATAATCCATATACCTAGGCCCCAGTACAGCGTCCTTTTTTGAAATTACAAAAGTGGTAAAAATGGTCTTAGCGGCTTCATTTTAACGAGTATACCACACTGTAAAATTTTCGGCGCTTTTCCGCACGGGCAGCATCTAAACCTGTCTGCCTAGCGTGGTAGCGATTTTTGTTTACAAAACTCAATTTTTTAATTCTAATTGAAAGATTCTGCGTAAAACTTTTTCGTAAAAAAAAGAGGGCGCGAGTGTCGAGTCCGACACCTGCAACATATCGCTCTAACGCGGTACGGTTTTGTTATTGCAAAACACCTAATTTTCAATTACAATTACAATTGCTCATAATTGCATAAAAAAGGTAGTCCATAACTTGTCTGATAAATTTTCACCCTCGTCTATTCAGCCTAACAACCTGAATATGACAGTTATGGCAGGTTATGTTTTGCGATTGCAAGTTATAATAATTTTTTTCACTTTCAAATAAAATATGTATAAGTAGATATTAAAAAAATAGGAGTCCGACAAAAAAAAGCGCACTTTTAAAAACTAATTAACAAATATAATTAGTTAAATCGCGCGCACTAAACTATACTAAAGAGTGAGCGCGGGAAAAGCAGGTAAGAAATTCATCGCATCAGCCAGGCTCCATTTTTATTACACGCTTTGCTTTGCCGGCCTCGTTCACGTTTTACACCATATGACATTTGAAAAAATCAAAGTATTAATCAAAAGGTGTACTTATTGGTCTATATATTTTTCTAAATTATGGAGTGCTTCTTCTGTAAAAGTCGATGTGAAGATGAAAATTTTCGCCCGAAACGATAAAACATTAAAAAGTTTGAATACGATGTTGAGAACGATGAATAATAGGATAATGAAACTGATGATAATTCATTCGAATGGTGCATGATGATTCATATTCAGAATAGTCTTAATTTTGATGGTATTAACATATTCAATAAATTAATTTATACACCGCATTAAATAACAAAAGTTCTTAAGAACAAAATAATATATTATTTGATTATATTTCATATTTCTTATACTAAAAATAACTAAAATTATCCGATATATAATTAGTATTTATTTACTACATTGCACAGTTTTGATCTATTAGGGTATACATTAAATAAAACATAAAAGTGATTATGAACAAAATCAGGTATGATCATTTTCCTCTTTTTTTTCGGAGAAAAAAATTTTCTTTTCATTTGACGTATAATTTTTAAATTAAAATAAAAATTTGAGTTTTGTAATAAAAAATCGTAACCGCGCTAGAACCACTTTTGTAATATTTTTCGAAAAAGAACGTTGTACTGGGGACTAATATTGTATAATGATAGTGACCTATTACATTCATGCTAAAATGCCGAACTACATTTGAATTACGTTTGTAGAAATTTTATCTAAAATTGTATAAAATGTTGTCTGAGAAAAGATTTTGGAACGTAGTCGGTAGTCCATTTGTAATGAATATTACGTTTAATATCCCAACAGGTATTGAAAATATTCATGTTGACATATTTGATGTAACAATAATGTTAATCATTCTGTAGAAATCCATTAAAACCTGACGATTTGTAATTTTTTACGCGCTATTGTCTATAGTTTCTTACAGTATCTACTTACCCATGCATTAAATTGGATTCTATTTAAAATTCAAGAATTATTCAACTCTAAAACTAAAGCATATACATACGTATATAATATTTATTTCCTAATTTGATTTCTCAAATGAATTAAATTAGTATTTATACCGAATATGAGAAGGGAAGCAAAAATGTGCTGCATTAAAGATTTTTAACTTCCTCACTTACAAGCGATGTAAAAAAACCAAAATATTTTGAATGATGTCTGTACTGTATACTCGCCACCTCAAAAATATCTTAACGGATTTTGATGCTAATTGGAGCAAAAATACTTAGAGCAAATATGCGAAGATATATTTAGATTTTATACCATACCACAGCAACAGAGACTTTTTCCGGAAATGATCAGTCAAGAGGTGGTAATTACAGCGGACATTTTTGTACAGCCAGAATATCAAAAGTGTGACATTTTCTTACCGAATCCCCTTCGTTACTGAATTAATAACCGGGAAATTTCATTTGTGCATTAATTTTTTAAGAAAATTATCATCCCTCGTCGTTTCGTGAGTAATAATTTTCAAAAAATGTATGCACTCCGAAAATTTCCTGCGATAAATCACTAGTGAGGTTATGTGCTAATTCCATTAGGTACTATAATAAGGGCAGTTTTTTAAGACGAGGTGGTTTCTAAATTTTTCCAACTCAATAGCTCAGCTTCCTTAATGTTGGAAATGTTACTTATTTTGTTAAGGAAAAAATATTGAGAATGAAATATATAATTAGATATAAAATAAATTAGATATAATTAGATATAAATGCTAAAACAAATGTATAGGTAAACATTAAGAATCAGTTTGCTGAATTTGACTACAGCACAAAGAAAGCCACCTCTGGAATAATCTGTTCGGTAGTAGCAAGTGAGGTACGCAAGATCTCATAAATAAAAAAGTAGGTATACTTTCAATTGCATTACATTAAGTAGACGTTAATTCCAAAGAAACAGTCGTAATTGAATTAAGAGAAGAAGCGATACTTTGTCACATCCGGCTGCAAAAGTTGCAATTCCGCCGACTCGCCTACGGAAAAGTGTGGAAGCGAAAGTACACCGAGAGGGGCTCCAAAGCAGATGATGTTCCGCTAAGAAGTAAGTCAGGTAAATGACAAAAGAGATTTACAAGATGGCTCAGGTAATTACATTGCCAGCGTGCATTAAAAAGTTTTTCGAGCACAAAAAGCCTCTCCACAATCTAGTGGTCTTTGCGGTGGGATGACTTTACATTTCTACGGTTGGCAGCAATTAAGCTTTTTAGGCTCTTTTGTATCGCTAAAACATTTTAAGTCATGCTTCATCGGGAGGTTTTGTAGCCTTTTTATATAATTTTGTTTGGGTTTGCTGTTCGAGGCATTAGTGGCTCTGAATAGTAAATAGGATCGAATTTCTGTAGTATTGGCATAACAGAGTTAGTTTATCGAAGGATATACATTACGAAGCATTACTATTGTGGTATGATGAACTAGATGAATCGAATCAAGTATATATCGTGGTAGATAACTAACTGCTCACGTACTATATATAATAGTAATATGTATATATACAGTTACTATACAATATACATATAACATAGATATACGAAGCAGATTCTCTGGGAACGATTATCTTAATTATAAATAGATGTCACAATATATATATATATATATATATATATATATATATATATATATATATATATATATATATATATATATATATATATATATATATATATATATATATATATATATATATATTTCAGTGTAAATGTAGTGTGATGACGCGTGGTCAATAAAACTATAAAACATAATACAACTCGAAACACTGCTGAATGAATGATTCTCTATTATCATCAGTTTTATTTAAAAAACTACGTATTAAATCATTAAAAAATTTATTATTAATAATATTGTTTACTGTATAAATAATATAACGAAGTGTCAACTAAAATTATAATATAAATTGCCCACATTCGAAAGTATTAATATCTGGATGGCTATTTAGAAAAAAAACGACATTTTAGCGATTATTTTTTACCAACATATTTGCACAATATTCATAAATATATATGTTCAATTCTATTTACTTGATCCCTTAATTCGAGCCCTCGGTAATTTGCTGTCATGTTAACAACTAAACCATAAAACTTTTTCATAAATAAAGTATCAAATTAATGAAAAACACGTTTGCCGAGTTCTGTGAAACAAACATACGATTCAGATGGTCGTGATGTAATAACATGTATCAACATCAACGTGACATTTAATACCCGTCTCAACGCCAAAGATGGTATTAAATAAATGGGCATCTCATATGGGATTCAACAAGTTATTGGCTTTGTCGCTTGCTTTGAATATATTTTGTGTAACTGTTACCCAGAAATAAAGACAAACCAGACTGGACGCCAGAAATACACATCACGGCGTTTCGACACCTGCTTTGGTGCCATTTTCAAGAGAACATTAGATTACATTATATTAGACAATATATATATATATATATATATATATATATATATATATATATATATATATATATATATATATATATATATATATATATATATATACATATATATATATATATATATATATATATATATATATATATATATATATATATATATATATATATATATATATATATATATATATATATATATATATATATATATATATATATATATATATATATATATATATATATATATATATATATATATATATATATATTAGCGGCACCCTGCAGCATCATCTGCCCGCTGTAATAGTGTATGGATTTATATGGTCTCCAGGTTAAAGATAGTCCATCACAAGTTTTCAGATCTTTGACAGCTATAAAAAATATCTACAAGAAAAACGCACCTTTCTCATAATTGGATTTCTTCTATTCTTTGTATCATTTGCCATGCCAAGGAAGGAATGATGCTGTGTTAAATATTGGCGAATGTGAAGGTTTTACAGTTATATAGGGCGTAGGAGATTTATAGTCCCTCCTATATATTTCGTTAAGGAATATATATTTTTTTAGGACTGAATATGAATACTGCGATTTTCGTGGTAAAAATATCAATCCAGATTACAAATTATAGGAGAAAGTGTTATTTTATCACCATTTACTATTGATATACGTAGCTACTGACATTTACAAATTAAGCTTAACGCCTCTCGTTAGAGACAGCAAACCTGAAATTCGGATTCAACACGACATAAAATATGGAACCGTTGAGAAAAAACTTCTGCAATTTTATTACGAAAATGGCAGTATTGAACAACGGTTGACTGGATTAATAGATAACTTGGAATCAAAATGAATATCACATCGGCTCTCTTTCATATACAAAATTTCACTATAGCTGTTCTGTACCATCCTACATATTATTGTGCCAAGTTTTGCCCTCATAAGGCATGTCAAGTAATCCTATATGTACAGCAAAACGCTAAAAGAATGTTATAATTAACGCGCCTAACATAATATTTTTTGCAAGCAGTTTAACTCAATATTACCAAAACTTATTACTCAATCGACTCTAATAATTATACAATTTGATTTTTACAAATATACACAGACAAAGTAAACAAACCAAAAAATAAGCTTAATATATCAAAAAGGTTCAGTTTAATTTAGTCGAAATCGTGTTTATAAAAGCCGCCTATTGATCGCAAGCCTCGGGTATCTTTTAATAAAATTTAAACAATATTATTTGGTGCACATTTTAAAACCGCTCCATTTGGCGCTAAACGGGTGATTTAACGAGAATTGCAAATGCAATGAATCTCACTAATTGTGAAATTGTTTTGAAATTAAAAAAATTACCTACTTTCCGGATACAGTATTCATACCTCAACACCGACAATAATAACAATATGGGGAAACCGTTGTTTCACACGTTCCGTACATGAAATGCCTTACTTAAGTTGTGGGAAAGCGGCCAAAATGGCTACCACATATAGTGCCAAGGTGAAAAATAAGTATTTATGCATCTTGATTCATTTCCATTCTATTCATTACCTTGTATGAACAGGATTTTTAAAATCGTTTCTCACGTCACTTGAACACACCCGCGACCATTACTTTAGACACTATCTCGGAAGAGTAATTTTTCGCATATTTTCATATATCTGCGAAACGCTTTGTAAACATACATGACTGCCCAGAGGTGTACAACAAAATTATTCATATACATATATTGTGGTTGTTTAGTTTGCTAACTGATGAATAAGGTTACGGCTTCTAAACCCCCAAAGAGATTTATAGGTTCCAATGGCAAAAATCGCAAAAATAAAATAAAAAAAAATCGCAGATATATACATTTTTCATTGAAAGTAGATTGAATTCCGAAATTTATATGCGTTTGTTTTGTATAGAACGGTTACGTATATATTTTAAATGGAAAATTTATGGCAACGTCGAAAGTGACCCAAAAACACAATATCTATTTCCATTTGATGTTTAAATAATTCTGAAATGCACCATTCGACTGGCGATTAAACTGTATTCTACAGGAAATTGATAATAAAAAATAATGTAGCATATAATTAACATAGTTGAAAGAAACATTGTGTTCATATGAGTATTTTACAAACTACATGAAATGAGTTGTTTAATTTCCAACTATGCACAATAAATAGTAATTATACGACTTAAATAAATAAAGCATGGTGAAAGAGATTAATATTAAAACCAACAGACTTAATGAATATTCTCCAAAACTACATAATTTTCTCATAAAGAGAAGTTATTATGAAGTGCAAGAACCCTTCTATATTCAATTTGAATGTCTTTTAACGAATTGGTATTAGTATAACATAAAGTTCTAGTTGGGAGTTTGAAGTGTGCGAATGTGATTGTGCAGTAGCAGACGGTCTGACCAGAAACTACCTGAGAAGGCGATTAAACCCTAATTTAGGAAATTATTACCTGGCGACGAACCACGAAGTGACGGTCCCACAAAACCCATCTTAGCAAGATGTTAGATTTAAAATCGTTGAACTGCCTACCAAGGCTTTCAAATTCTCAGGGAGGCTCAGATCCTGGCAAACGAGGCAGGGCGTCCGCTTCCTGCAAGAAGCCGCTTCGCTTCTCGAGGCCCAGTACCACCAAACTTTCCCTAACCTTTGCTGAGTTATAACTTTAAAATTGGTATAGGGGCCATCTTGTTTTCCGTAATTTTGATTTTTCCTCTTGAACTCTTTCATTTGAGACTCGTATCAAAGGGGTGCATAAAAAAACATGGTCCACCATCTTTGGGAGTCCGCCATAATGGATTTAGAGTGACGTCATTTTATTTTCGTATTCTTCTCCGAAAAGCCTTTCATTTGATACCCATATCATGGAAGTGCATAAAAAATCCAGTCCGCCATCTTGGGCGATCCGCCATATTGGATTTAGAATGACTTAGTTAACTATGCATTGTCTTCCAAACTAAACGTGTACATACATACATATATACATACATACATACATATATACATACATACATACATACATACATACATACATACATACATACATACATACATACATACATACATACATACATACATACATACATACATACATACATACATACATACATACATACATACAAACACATACATACATACATAAATCAATTTTTTTCTGATGTGATGTTTTTGGGAGTTACTAACATTAATTTTAAAAAAATGGAAACCACTGAAACTAAAAGTCAATGTCAATGATTATCCAATATTTTGGAGTTGTACAAAACTCAATCAACGACAAGATATAGATTCAAGCTATAATATTTCGAAAGAATTATCTATTATCTAGACATATCTAACTGTAAATGCAGAGAAAAGTTTCGAATTGAAAATAGGGTGCATCTGTTTTTTATTTCAATCTCATTTTGAACATCTCCCGGGGGAAATTTTTAAAATTCGTTATGCAACCCGGAATCCCTTTGTCTATATTACGCTACATGCATCTCCAAGTTATAAAGTTAAGGGAACGTTGTTCACGGCAATTAAAAATATTAATTACAACCATAGACTTTACATTATCATGGTGAATAATGAATGCTAATCAGGGCACACGATAAAAAAGGAATAAAGATAAAGAAAACGACGTCTCGATTCAGTTATAATTGCGGACTTTCCTTCCTCTAATCGACCTTTTTATCGACATCAGCCGCGGTTGAGTGGATATATATGCAAAGCGAAATTACTCCGAAAAAAGGCTAATAATATAATTATATATGCTTCAGTAGTGGACCGGTAAGATTTTCTCATAGAAAATTTTGTTATTTCTCTCATATTCTGCTGTTTCTCCGGAGCGTGACTGTGCCGCAAAATTGCTGATTATATCAAAAACGGGTGGCCTTTCTTGATGACATTAGTGCGATCAAGAAAAACCATTTACTTCGAATACAACCCCGCTGATATAACCGGGAGACGGGAATTGATAGAAAGGGTAGGTATGTATTTTCGCGGCAACCGTCAGAAATACTTAGCTGTAGTCCATAAAGGAAATCTAGATAAATTGCATATCAGATACCGCAGATAAAGGATTTCCCGAAATGACATCTTTATTAACCTACTTCCTAATTTCGGAGTGGTAGCGCTTAGAGAACAATTGCCTGTGATTTGTCGTGAGATATAGGCGTGTGTATATATATATATATATATATATATATATATATATATATATATATATATATATATATATATATATATATATATATATATATATATATATATATATATATATATATATATATATATATATATATATATATATATATATATATATATATATATATATATATATATATATATATATATATATATATATATATATATATATATATATATATATATATATATATATATATATATATATATATATATATATATATATATATATATATATATATATATATATATATATATATATATATATATATATATATATATATATATATATATATATTCCGAGCGTAATTCGAAGATATAATTTGCACATAACGTGACATTTTTTATTCAAATGAGTTTGAGAGTCACACCATTTATCGTTATACGCCATTTACTTTTTGACAGGGAATGAGTTTCAGCTTATTAATTACCAATAAAAAAACGTGGTGAAAAGTATTGCACTCATTTGCCCTTCAGGATGAAGATTGAAACAAATACAGACCCAATTTTCGGAACACAATAATTAATGGTCATAATTATTGCTTCTTCATGCACAAATATGTTAAACCAACTACTTAAGATGTATCAAATAAACTTCTGCCTTTGAGGGACGCAATTTTGAGAATATACGAACGGAATAGTTTGGCATATTAAGAGAAGAATATCCTAGTATAAAAATTCTGCTCTTTGAAGTCAAATTTAGTGACACATAGGAAGACGGTGGCTTTTATATGATCTATGATGGAAGAATGTAGAAACAAAGTTTTCATGAATTGTTCTTTTCGAGAAAACTGCCATATCATATAGTGCTCTTTCAAAGAATAATTTATACATTTGGAAAGGTGTAAATTCATAGTTTCATCTATAGAGTAATTTTTAATAATACTATAATTTAATAGGTACAGTGACATTCATTGAAAGTAAACGGTTTTTTTAGTTCATGTAATAGTGGCTTTAAATTATCGAAGTAATGTGTAGATAGATGCCTGTGAATTTATTAATTTTATATGTCAAAAGCCACTTCTTGTTAAATTTATATCCATTTAATAATTTTAAACCATGGTGAAGCCTACACGGAAAAGACAGCATAGTAAATTATTTAATGCTGGGTAGCGCTATTCCAAAACTTTTCCAAGTTAGCCAAAGTTGCATCGTTAAATTGAGAAAAGTTAAAAAAGAAAATGGTTGCAAGATGGGGATTGAGCATCCATCATAGGGGAATAGCTGCAAGGAGAAGCAATTTGATTCAAGACAAGGAAATGATAAATTGGTTAAGAAGAAACCCTTTTGATATGGCTCCAGCAGCTTGTCATGGTACGCAGTTTCCAGTTATGGTACGCAGTAGTACATCTTTGTCAAATTGTTGTCTTACAACAAGGGTATAATATAGCCTTAGGTCGATGTGTATTATGAGGATGTTCATGGGAAAATAAACTAATCTTGCTTTGTTTCAAAAAAAGCATTATTCTTAGAAAATACAGCTACCTCAAGTCGAATATATTAGATTCCGTATACAATGAATTAGTCGAATATAAAATATTTCTCATATATTATTCTTAAGATCCACTTTTGTACAACATGAACAGCATAGAAATAATAGTCATACCCCCATTCTATAATACCATAACTATTGTATTAAAGAAAAATGCATAATTCTCAATTGCTAAATATTCAAAAAATCTCACAAGTATTTCCCACCTCATATGTCTGTCAATACACTCAGATATTTTACCGAAGAAGATTCCAAAATTTTCATATTGTGACCTACGCTTAAAGGACCCAACTCAGGAAGATACGTGATGTAAAAAATAAAAGGTAAGTACATTGTCTTTCCATAATTTGAGGTCAGCTTGTTATACTGCAACCCTTTAACAATATATGGAACTTATTTTCTATTTCTCTTTTCAAGTTTAGCCAGGAATATGACGTATATACAACAGCTGTGTCGTCAGCAAAGCTAATAATCTTATCACGCGTCTTAAGGCTTAATAAACTGTCGATGTAAACAGTGCAAAGGAACCACTCTGAACATCATCCAGTTGGACCAGCTGTTCTTTGTGAATTGTAGAAATTCCGTATTTATCTAATTTATTCAAGTCTTTTATGACACCGTATCAAAGGCTTTAGAAAGGTGGAGAAATATGCCGATTTTAGAGCTCTTTTATCCAATGCCTCAAACACATATGATGTTAATGGACGAATCTCATCATCAGTCGATCGTCCCTCTCTAAAACCATATTGAGAGTGCGATAATATCTTGTATTTGTTTAGAAAAATACAAGGTCGTTTCTTTATAACTTTTTCTAAAACCTTTAAAAATTTGACAAAAGAGAAATTCGGCGATAGTTCCATGTATCTAATTTACTGCTACTTTTGTATAGAGGCTTTATCTCAGCACATTTTAGAATTTTTGGAAAATATACATACATAATATAATATAGTGCCAACGTTTAATGTTGTTTTAATATTATTTTCTTGTAGATCACGACATGGTAAAATTCGTTTTAATTTATAAACCACTTTTCTTTATACATATAATTGACGTAAAGGGTGTTTGGCTCTGCGTGTTCTTGAAAATAAAATTATAAGACCTGAAAGGTGACTAGGAAAAAGTCCAAGCATTAATTATTATATTAACAAATCATGACAAATTTGACGAATAGAACTTGGGTGTTTCATACACGTTAATATAAAAACTAAATTAAAAGTATTTAATATGAAAGTTATTTCCAATAATTTTAGAAGTAAATGCATTTATTACAGCTGGAAACGTAAAAATGTTTAAATGTTGACGGAATATGTTGCCACAAGTATACTTTTAGATTCGATTCCGTTTCATTCCGATACGAATGATTGGATTTCGTCTATCGCACAAACCTCAATATGCCTTTAAGAATGGACGAAAATGGCGCACATAAACGACTGATTTCATCGAGAAATACTGCTCACCCACAATGCACCCCGTTCATCATGTCTTTCTCACCTAGAAAAGAAAACATATATTAGACTTCTCTTATCATTATTACCTATTTCCCTATAAACATTGCTAGTCTTATATATTATTATCATAGCACATAAATATCATTATTTGATATTACACAATTTAGATACATAAATCATATGCACGTATTTTCAATTTTTTATTAAACGTATAACAAATAATATATAAGCAAGATATGAACTTTTTTCTTATCCATACAAATATATTAAATTGAAGGCTCTGTTTGTAATGTTAAAGCAACAGCTTTTTACTAAATGCATATGAAAGTATATACACTACTTATAACAATAAAACCACTTTAAAATTTTTTGTCTGTCTGTTCGTTTGTTCCGGCTAAACTCCGAAATGGCTGCACCGATTTTGACGGCTACGGATTTTAGGCTACTTTTATTTTACAAAAATAATTAGGGCTCTGCGCTAAAAAATTAAAATCCTCTATACAAATAAATAAAATTGAGAACCGTTTGTAATGTCAAAATAACAACTTTAATAAATGCATATGAAATACGCTACATATACCAAATTTTTTTTTAGGAAATGTTTGTCTGTTTGTTTGGTCCGGATAATCTCGGAAACGGCTGGACCGATTTTCACAGGACTCTGTGTCAAAATTCCTGGCATATAGTTGATGTTATAAGGAGGAACTTAGTTTACTTTTTACCTTTATTTTAGAAAAAGAATCAGGGTTCCGCGCAAAAAAATTCAAATCCATGAAATTGTGAACAAAATCCGATTCAAATAGGGCAATATGCAGCCGATATAATCCAATATAAACACGAATAAATAATTAATTATTAACGTAAATCTCCCGTTCGGTCTTCGAGTAATAATAAAATAAACTAAAGTAGCAGTATCCAGTACACCGCGCGCCCCACGCGCACGCCGCCGCCGCGCCTCCTACCTCTTCGTCGTGGGAGGGATCCCACGACATAATATCACAAAGGTTGCCTGTCGCGCGGGCTAAATTCGAGCGGACGAAGTCGCGGGTAACAGCTAGTGCTTAATAAGAACTTGGCCTATTAGGCATACCTGTTCAAAAAAAAATTGAAATTTCGCCCTTCCATGATAAACATGGAAATTCATGAAAATCACAGAAGCTCTTTCTCTTACTTTATTATGATCAGTTAAATCTAAATACATATATCAAAATTTAAAATAATTTGTAAAAAAATAATTCGGGCGCTAATGGGTTAATATTATTCCATATACCTACCTAATATTTACTAACATTAACATCTACGACCATCATGCATTATGCACCAGATTAAACATTTTCACAAATTTCATACTCCAGTGCATTTATATACCTATACCTATATAACGAGGAAACTTTAGTTAAATAATCCATTAGTTTTGATTAAAGGGATACCTTAGGGCGTACTAAACTATTAATTTACAAAATAATTATGGAAATTCTGGATTAAATGGCTACTTATGCAAAATAATTTACCCATATATGCAATATTTTCTAGGTGAATGATTTAGTGTTGGCGGTGCACAACAGGGTGCAATTTAATTTTGATACCTAGCTATTCTCCGGTATGTGATTATTAAACCTACAATTACAAATGCAAATTTATACTCCGTAGGGCATCCAAATGTTGAGTGAGAAATTACAAAGAGGCACAATGCGTGCCCCTCTACAAATTTAGCGCCCTGTAGGTATCTTGGAAATTTACTGACTTAAATAAAAAATCTTTAGGTCAAAATATTATTAATAGTCGCCCTAATTAGCCGAAAAAGCGGCAAATATAGAAGAAATTATTCATATACAAATATACTTCGGGCAGGAATAGAAAAGTTAGTTGCTAAAAGGGGCAACTATACAAATGCCGTAATGGCAGATATGCATTTTCTATATGGTCGTGCTGATGGACGTGCTCAACGGCTTTCCGCTCAGTTATATTATGAACATTACCTCATCATGGCATATTCACACGTATTCATGGTCTACGAGAAAATGGTAATTTTTTTAAAAGAACTGTCGATTGCGGACGTTGTCCAGAGGTAATAACCGTACCGAGGCTGTTCTGAATTTAATAGAAGAATTTCCTAAAACGAGTACAAGGAAAATTGTGGATATATTAAATGTAAGTTATTCCACGGTAATTATAATTTAAAAAGAACAGCAGTTGTATCCATACCACACACCATATCCAACGAGTACAAGCTCTTACCTCGAGACTTTTCTACCTCGTCTATTTTTTTGTCAAAGTATCTCGTATTTTGTTTACTGCTGAGGCTAACTTTTCAAGGGAATCTATTAGAAATTTCCATAATAAACACAGATGGGCTGAAGAGAATCCACATGAAATTTTTGAAACTACGTTTCAACAACAGTTTTCATTAAATGTGTGGCTTGGTGTCATTGATGATTATTTAATTGGCCCATATTTTCGTCCAATGAGATTAAATGCAGACGCATACTGCCATATCGTTGAAGAAGAGTTGCCCCTACCTCTTAAAGATGTTCCTGTTCAAATTAGGAAAGAACTATGGTTCATGCATGATGACGCTCCAGCCCATTCTAGTATTATCGCATTCCAGTCGCCACTTAGATGAAGTTTATCCAAATCGTTGGTTAGACCGAACATGCCCACAGAGTTAGCCCGCCCGATCTCCAGAATTAAATCCGTTGGATTTTTACATTTGGGGTTTTCTTAAAAGGTTGGTTTATTCAACTCCCGTTGAAAATACAGAGAATTTAAGAGGCCGCATTGTAACATCATGCGAAACTATTAGAAATACACCCGGATTATTTCAAAGAATACGGAATTCAATGAGACGAAAAGTAAAGTCGTGTGTTTTTGCGATGGGGGCCATTTTCAACATTTATTATGATTTTTGTGAAAGATATTTTGACACCATTGTTATTAGTTTTTGTTACTGTTGCATGGCTCTCAGAGCAAACTTTCACATTTATTTTATGATTTTAGGACAATATTTTGTAGAATTTAAGATGTTTTTAGGACATATTAATGAAAATTAAGTTTTACTCTCAATATTATAATATTTTATGTCTCCATATCAAAAAATATTATTTAATATTTTACATAGTAAGTATTTTATGGAAAATACTGGGAAAATATTCTTATTTCCTCCTTTAAAAGATAAACTCATCTGGATATTCCTGTAATATTTTCTAGATATTATGTTCTATTAATGTGTAGGTATATTAAATCGAATATTCTATAAATAATCCGTTAGAAGAAAAATATTCCTGTGATATTTCATAGATATCTAAAAAAGAATATTCCTTCCGGGAGGAAGAGAATATTCCCATATGAAAAGAGCTTTTAGCATAACATGGGATACACACACAGATATCCTTTACAATTGCATGTATTAATTATTGATTCAATTGGATTTCATTTGGCAATCCACAATAGCAATACCATTTTTGAGTAATAACTACACACAGGCGGCCGGCCGCGGCTGTCGTGCCACATACCCAACAAAATACTTGCCACGATGTGGGCATAGGATATATACAATATATATACCACAGTCTACATACAGAGAAGTAGTCTATAGTCATATTCTTCTTCTTCTTCTTCAAATGCTCGTGTACGTGTACGTATTATAAGATAAGAAATGAACTACTACTTAATTTGTTTAATTTTACGAATTTTATGACAGATATTTCCATTTTAGGACGTTTTTAGGACAAAATGGCTAATTTTATGATTTTTATGATTTTAGGACACTTTGAGAGACACTGCTGTTGTTTGTTACAATTGTGCACGCATTTAATGTTATTGTGGTATTTTGTAATTTACAGTTTCATTCAAGTAAATAAAATTGTCATTCTTTTATTAAAGTCTATTATGATAGTGTAATAGAAATTTATAGGAAATTAATCTCTCAGGCCTGTTGGGAAATAAATAAATAAATAATTATATACATTTACACATTAGTATAAGGAATCGATAGATATAATATATAGCTGTGACAAGGAAGTTAATTTTTGGGTCGGCTTTGTACGATTATTTCGAATGAGATTTTCGTTCTTCATATTACATTAAAAGTAACGAAAAATATATACCTGTGAAATTCAACACGAGCATACAAAATAAAGCGCATAGCTGAAAACAACGCTAGCATGAACGCAATTTATACATTCAATACCAATTAATTCCCGAGTCAGATAAACCCACGACTAGAGACTATTTATGTCTACTTTTACTCGACGCCATTTCGTAACGTTGTCGCTTACCAAACGCGTTGCAATATTATTATTATACACGATACAATGATAAAAGCTCACAAAGATCTTGCGCGCACGCGACTGGGTTTCGGATTAAGCAAGAAATAAGCAATGCATATTTTCATTCCAGCGAAACTAGAACGGCATACCTATAATGTTAGGGAATTGGTACGGAAAGTAGGTATAACCTTTAGGTTAATTGCTTAATCTGCCATGGGCTTATCCTTTTATGTAAGTGATGATAACGGGACTTTCCTCGGAAGTAACGACATTTCCGTCGGTCGGGAGATTCCACTACTTTTATTCTTATAAGCAAATTTGGCAGTCTAGGCAAGCATGTTTAGTGGTGGTATGTACTTTTTTTATTAATAACCTCCCGGAAGTTGTTCCATGTGTGACAAATAGTTTCTGAATAAAAATCAATTACCCAACATAAAAATATCCCGCGTAAGTGTAAATTAATTACTTTTGCAAATGTGAGTTTCGGAAACATTGTGTTTTATTTTATGTATAGTGTTTATTTTGTGTGTTGTATAGTGTTTTGTGTATATTTCATTGTGTTTATAATTCTACTGCGCTTATTATCTTAGATATTGCCTATTATCTTCTTTTCTAAAGCATTTGATACTTTAGATCACGCTCTCAATCTTCATCCACCAATTTTGAGTACATACTATGGCTTTGACACCAATTGAGTCAATTTCTTGAAGTCATATCTAAGCTGCCGCAAACAGGTTGTTAGTTTGGATGAGAACATATCTTGCTTCACCTATCTCTGCGGGGTACCCCAAGGTTCAGTTTCAGAACCACTATTATTCCTAATTTATACAGCTGACATCATTTCCTGTGTAAATCATACTGAAATTCAGTTATATGCGGACAATACACAGTTATCACACTCATTTCATCCTCCTAACATTGCTTTAGCTTACAATATGTAATATAAATTCCAATTTTAGTCCAAGAATTCTACTTTTTTCGCGACATATACATAGCGATCTTCATAGCGACTTAATGGTACGAATTCCG
>CAXKVY010007952.1:0-22782 GCA_964058915.1 Tetropium fuscum
TAACTTGGCTCCCTGTGTCTAAATAACCTCTAAACAATTGGTTAACTATATAAACGTCAATATTATAAAGAGGGTTTACTTGCCTTGTTAAAGTATGTACGTTTTTTGAATTTTTGAACCAGCAGGTCTGCTCTGCGTGTCCTCTCCTTTTGCAGATCGGGCAGTGTAGGGGGGGTGCGTGCTTTTCAGGATAGAAAAATCTTCGTTTGCACTGTGCCTTCACATGTTCTGGCTTCACTGTCCACATGACAGTGGCGTTTCACTGCGTCTTATGTACGGTTGATTCGCGATAAAAATTAATTATAATATTGTGCTATACGCGAGTGTTTAGTGTTTTTATGCGATGGAAGCGACGAATGCGAGTAGTACTGGTTCTAGAACCAATAATTTCAATCGTAAGCGACCGAATTTGACAGGAGGAGAACTGAAAATGATCAAAAATGTATACGAGGGAATATTCTTAAGATAATAAAAAAGAACCATCACAAGTAGGTACACAATTTTTTTTATTCTGCCCCCTCTAAAATGATACGCCTATGGAATTTCGTTCCCTTCGCACCTCATCTCCCTGAGCCGTTCATATGCTGGTGATGAATTACTCCACACTATTTCGGAACCAGGGTATAGTTCCGCAAAAGAATGCGAGTTACACAAAGACAAAATTGTTTCCCAACGTGTTTCACATTTTACATTTTCACAATTTTATATTTTATTAGAAGAAAACTGAATTTTATACATTTCAAAACAATCCAGTAGTTGTTTATTGTATCATGGGTGTGACAGCTCGCATAGAAAAAGGTCTGTTTTCTGTGACAGCTCGTCAATTTCATAGCTTGTCCGGTCTAAATAACCTAACTGGCTGTTAACAGTTCCATAATCGACGTAAAGCTTCCTTTAAGTTCTAAAGTGTCTTCAATAATCGAATTCTAAAGGGACTTTTACTAAAAAGCTTCCTTTTTGGTAGAGTCTCGATTTTGGCCCTTTTGAGGAGAAAAAGTCGACTTTATTGTAAACCTAACCTACAAACAGTAAACAGAAACAGAGACAACGTCTCCCAGTACATGAAAAATTTGTGTTCGCCTTACTGGACTGGCCGACTGAATGGTAAGGTGAGCGTAGATGGCGCGCGAGTTGCTCGGGAGTGATTTAAAAAAGCGCGCGCAAGCACGCGTTTGTATTCATTAATATTATATGTATTTCAACGAAAAAATTAAACAAATTTAGGAAAAAATCTTTAATTGATATGAATATAATTGTAACTAATACAATAATGACAAAACTTCTGACTTAATTATTGTTGTCTGAGGATTTATTTGATTTAATGGTTTTTATAAAAAATATATATTGTTAGTTGTGAACGAGCAACGATAATAAATTATCTATCTTTTATTATTTGTGATGTTCAGTCCAATTTCAGCTGCATAACTTTTTTCCAAGTAGATATCTTATTTATTATCAATTCTCATTAGTAGTGTCAGAATATTTATTACTTAGTTGTTAGTTGTTATATCAGAAACGCAGTTGCAAAATTAAACGAGAATGTTTACATTGTGAGAGAAGCACGATGCCTTCTTGTATGCAATGAAAATAAATCAATTACGCTGACAAGACGAAGATTTCAGAATATTTTTAATAAAAAACCACCAACATGAAAATCAATTTTAACCAGGGTACCCAAGTTTTAGGAAGCTCGAATATTAGATTTAAAAAACAAGTGAATGAAAATGGTTAAGATAATCTTTTAAATGATATACTACAGGTACCAACAATTTTAAGAGTAAATAACAATAAAATGAGAATAATAGGGCCAAACATTAAATATGTCAAAAATTGAAGTACGCAGCAATTTGAAAGTTATCAAATTATCTTTGCAAGACACAAAAAAAATTATATAACATGCTTTTGAGAGAAGACTTTTGTTTATGTATGAGTAACTTTAAGATTTATTAAGAAATGCACCCAATACCATTTTAACCATGTCAGATGAATCCTCTTTCCACCTACATGGTTTAGATTTCATTCTAAACAAACACAATAATTGCAGAACTTGGATTGAAGAAAATCCAAGGATTTTCAAAATATTTGAAGGATATACCCTTAAAGTAAATGTCTGGTGTGGAGTTTAAAAAAACAAGATCTATGGTGCATTTTTCTTCCACGACAAAATAGTAAACGGAGTGTGTTATGCAGATACGTTAAAGCACTGGAACAGAACGGTATATTAAACGTTGTAAATATAATTCCAGCAAGATGGTGCTTTTCCTCACTATCCGCTAATAGCGAGAAATTTATTACATAATGCTTATGAGACAGGTGGATAGGTCGAAGAGGGCACATACGGCAAAAACGCCACCTGACCACAACACCCCGTTCATGATATCTAACAGAGGAAAAGTGTAAGCCCGTGTTTATTCCAACAACCAAATGCAACAGCTAGGACCTAACTAAATTTTCTTTTATACTCATTTACTAGCTGCGATTCTACTAGTGAGACATTCCATAAGAGTAAGTTTGATTTTGTAAAAATTATCAAAAACATCCTGACACAAAAAATACCCCCTCTTCCTCGTACGCTGATGTTGAGGATGCTGGACGAATCTGCATACTGAAATGGGCAGTGTCCTGCAAATATGAGCTCTCTCAACACCTTCAGGTATAGTTCATTTTTTTAAATCGCTATACCTACAACGCAGTACGAGACGTCACATAAGTTCCACCCATCGAAGGGGCAGCGAAAGACAATGCCTTGCATATATTCCACCAGGTATAGTTCTGGCTGGGAAATCAACTATCCCCAGACATGTGGTGTTGGGAACAAAAAGACAACCTTCCAGCTTCTGTTCTGACGAAAAACCAAGCAGCCCCTGAGAAATTCTGGAGCACTGCACCAGTGCAAAATGCAGCTGTAAAATGGCAGCGATAAATTTCCCTCGACTAAAAAATATGTTGAATAATAAATTATGTTAACCGCGTGTATCATAGTTATGGTTAGGTATTCAACATAAAATTGTCAATGTTAGTTTTAGTAATCACAAATATTTCCAAGATATATATTCATGCTATTAGCAATATTTGCAGCTTTTTAAAATAAATTCTGCAAGAGGTATGCCGTCTAACCCCGACTATATTCCTAAGAGCATATTTTTGCAATTTAAATACTCTCTCGGTGTGGTGAGATGGACCCCAAAAAATTACGCCATTGTGAACAAACCCTTACAAAAAATTGAGCATAATACTAAAACAGCAAGATTCTTCTATTTGTAATATTTCTTAAACTATACAACATACAGTCGATATTTTTTATCATTTCCAAGAATTTTGTAGATCAGGCTTGTTCCAAAGATTTGCCATTTATTCTAATGGCAAATCGATTCGTTGTAATTTAAAATTCTGGGAGTAAAATTAATAAAAACCGTTTAGTTTTCATTTAATAACAATTTATCACTTTGAAACTATGATACAAAAAGATTCAGTTTGAGTTGTGAATCCTGAAATAGAGTATCCATGTGGTTATTTAAATTCAAAAGAGGATTATCATCTGCGAACATGAGTAATGAACCATCCTTGACAACATTTGGCTCATCATTTACAAATAGTATAAAAGGAAGACCCCGCCCCAGACAAAGCCCCTATGAACACCGTTAGATATAAGTATTTTTTCTGATCTTAAACCGCTTATTTCTACCAGCTGTTGGCGATTAGACAGATATGAACTCCACCAATCACTAAGTTTCGCACGAAAACCATATTACCATATTCAATTTTTCTAAATAATTCTAATAAATAATTTTTATCTGTTACAGGTGAGCATCAACATTTGGCTACAGTAAAGTGCATAGGGTTGTTAATCACGCCTTCGGTTAGCGGTAAGTAAGACATTATGTTCGAAATATTGATTCGACTATCTCCTACAAGTTTAACTTTACTTAAACTCTAATACCACCTAATACTCCTGAAAACTTCCTCGCAGATAAAACGGCCGCTGTAATTTTCTCCCGACGGACGTAATGTTACGAATTATCCAGATGGAGGCGATGCATTAATATTTAGGGGGCCATATTTCACAATATCTTGGTATTAAAATAGCCATGATGGCTCCAAAATACAGGTTGTGAACGGATACATAAATCAGGGCTGCCGTGAAATTATCCCGCCGCGATGCATGATATTAAAATTACACTATCGATAGCAGTCTGTGGGTAGCTGACTTTCTGTCGAAGGTTCCTGACCATGCGACCTGGATAAAAACGGATTGTGTTTTTAATGATGTTTTTCCATGACTGACTCAATTGCTGCTTTAATGGGATATTATTGAGTAATTTGGTAGAAAATCGGATTGCCGATAAACCGTTAGTGACGCTCCCTTCCAACGGCTTTCATTTGTGTAATAACTGATTTTCGATAGTTTTATTTATTTATAAGGAGTGATTATATACAGGGGGTCTGGTGCAGGCAATGGAAATAAAAAACTTGCCCTAACCCCAAACGATGGTCGCACCTTTTGAGAAGGTGAATATAATGAATGGCATGTATCACAAATATTATTTTTTTCGAGACATTACACTATCCGAGTTATCTAGTATCGTTTTATCACTGAAAGCTTGGAAATCACAGGCCACGTATGGGGTCCCTGGATTTGAGGACATAAGTGGATATAGGTGTCATGTCGCAATTTAAAGTTTTTGATTAAATTAATATTGGAACTTTTGAAGCGAAAACTTCTTTAGACGCGCCCAGCACTTTTATTTTTGTGGGTGTTGAATGAGACTGGGCCGTCACGCGTCTCGCTCGGCTATGTAACGCTCCTTCGGGTAAAATAGGCTCGAGTCGACTAAGTGAGAGAGGATCAGTCGGCAGAGCGAGACAGTAGAGAGAGTTTGTGGGTATTCAATGAGATTGAGCCGTCACGTTCGTCTATGTGACGCTCAGTCGAGTAAAGTCCAGTCGTTGACTAACCGAGAGAGATAAACTTGAATCTAAATTATTTACAGCATATTTTAGCTTCCATAGGCCTATTGTTTCATTCTTAGAATATAATAGCAGTGAAGAAGTCCAATCAGAGGAAAATTCCACAATATAATTCACAAATATTATTATTTATTTTGTAACTAATATTACTACATGGGTACAGAGATAAGAATAAATAATTTTATATAATAATATCGATTTTATCTTTTGTTAATTCACCGAACTAATTCATTATATAACATAAATGTAATTATATAGGTATTATACAGGAGTATTTTTAAAAATAATTATACCTGTTAAGGGAGAAATATATATTTATTGTTTCCTAAGTAAAAGAAAATACAATACAATCAGAAATCAGAATCAGAAAACAATATATCAGGAGGTTCCGTCTGATCCAGTTACCGTCCAAGTGTTTTCCTCTTTGTACCGAATTGAATTGAATCGACTGCCGAAGTGATGGTTCGTCGTATTACTTGCTAACTATGGATAGGTATTTGGAGCGACAAACAGTGGGGC
The DNA here is from genome assembly GCA_964058915.1 of Tetropium fuscum. NCBI lineage: Eukaryota > Metazoa > Arthropoda > Insecta > Coleoptera > Cerambycidae > Tetropium > Tetropium fuscum. Next base: position 5,488 of record CAXKVY010007952.1, read on the forward strand.
CGCATCTAGCGCCGGTTGCCTGAAGCATGTGTGTCACGGGCGTATACGGTCAACGTGTATTAACGGGTGCAATGTCGGAATTCTCTGTCGGAATCATGAAAGCTGTGTCCAACCTCGGGAAACTTATGCTTGACTACTTTAAAAAACTTATTTAGTATTAAGTATTGATAAAGGCAAAGTATATAAAAAATATTTTGTCCTCCACAGTAGTCGGACCAAATTATTAAATGTCAATTTCGGGATCCTCTTCTTCGAATAATTTGAAAAATCGTAACAGGCAGCTAGCTATTTCATTACTGCCAGGGGCGTAGCCAGGGCGGGAGCCCCCCTGAAATCATAATTGCTATATCCATAATTTTTATTTAAATTTTTATTTCAAGTCTCAATAATTTTTATTAAATAAAAGTCACTTTGATATAGTTAATTAGTAACTATTTTTATGGACTATCAGAATTTGGATTAGGTACCTATATAAAAATGTTAAATATAATTTTTCAAAACTTTCCTTGGTATTTTAATTCTCCATCGCTCTTGCCGCCCCTAAATAAAAATTCTGGCTACGCCACTGATTACTACCTCTATTTGCAACATCGTCTCTAGTTAAAATAATATGACTTGTGGCCTGAATGTTTGACACAGTGGATACAAACGTTACATAACCACATTTGCCTTAAATAAAAGCCTTTAAATGTGGATAACTTCGGCAATGGCATAGTCTGTTGTAGATCCATTGTCACATAACATGTTTCTCTGTCAACGGAGGATATTGTCTTTTTAGTCTTTCTAGTCTAGTCTTTCTAGTCTAGTCTTTCTAGTCTAAAAGTAGGTATCTACTTTTTGGGGAATGAAAAGCCAATGTAAATATGTAAAAAATATGTAAATATGGAAAGAAATGTATCCAAAAATGTAACATAACACCTTTATCCACTAAACATTTTCATTGTATGTGTGACCCTTTAGAGCCTTTATCATCAAAAACTATCTTTGAAACATTACAAATATATGATTTACTATTATTCAAAATCAGTTTGCCAAAATTTTTGAGAGAGAGTTTTCTATCAGCTTAATGAATACTTATAAGTATAAGTATAATATTATTACTCAGTTTCAGCATGGTTTTGTAAAGAACAAAAATACAGAATCTGCTCTATGCGAGTGCGTCAAATATATACAAGAGTCGCTGATTTGACACTGTTGAACATAACATTATTAAAAAACTTGAAAAAGTTGGCGTGAGGGGCATTTCATTACGCTGGATAGAAACATATCTGCGCGATAGCATACAATGTGTCGCTCTTAGCAATGTTATTATATCACATTTTTTTGTAAATAACCGCGGCGTCCCGCAAAGCAGCTTACTAGAACCTATCCTATTCGTAATAAACTTACCTAAAATTGCTGATAGTAACGTTATATTTAGATGCAAGGACGAAAACATCAATCCCCAAACATACATAGTATACAAGCATTCAAAGTCTTGTTCTAATCATGTCTGATTGGACCAATAAAAATAAACTAAACTTTAATTGTACAAAGTCTTAATTAGTGCACCTCATATCAAGAAACAAGACACAAAATACTAGTCCCCTTATTAAATTAAGTGACGGCAAATCTATTCCACTTGAAATGAAATAAAAATTCTACTTGCGCAAAAAAGTGTTGTTCGACAAATTGATCGCGTCCCAAGACGAGCATCGTGTAAGCTATTATTTGTACGCTGCAATTTACAAACGGTTCCCAGTATATATTATAATTATGTTTAGTGATTTGTGTATTATATAATTTAATTAAGGAGTTGTAAACATTTTATTTTATTGGTAAGTTATTTTATTTTATTAAATGTTGAAGATAAAATGATTTAAATTTTGAAAAAGATTATTATTATTAATTATTTTTCATGAAGCTAGTTTTACTTGAGTGAGATCAATTAGATTAATTTTTATTTACCTTTCTTTTACTTTGGAAAAAAATTCGGACATGTATGTAAAACAAGGAAACATTCATGGCTATAATTCTAGCCAGAAAACTGATCTGTGGTTACCACACTGTAGAACTGAATTATATCTTAACGGGCCACATTCCATATGCATACGTATTTATAATGGCTTACCTGATTCTTTGAAAACTAACATCCTTGAAAAAGTTTAAAAGTGGTTTAAAAAAAATCCTCTGCCTTATGCTTTCTATTCTATAAATATTTTAATAGATAATGTAATTGTCTATATGTTGTTTCCGTGTGTCTTTGCTGTACTTATTTGTACTATACCTGTTGTTTTTATTGGACTCTTAATTTACGTGATAGTATATTGTTAATTGGTATGTCCTATATCTTGATATAGGACATTAAAAAAAGTACAATATACAATTCTTGTACATTTTTTTTGTCCTTGGAATAAAAACTATTCTATTCTATTCCATATAATTTATCAATTTATTATTAAAAAAAACAGATTTTTCTCCCGTATAAACAGTAATTAATGTCGCTTAATCTCGTTAAAATATAGCAAACGTTATTAAACGTATTATCTAGTAAGTATTGATTTTTACAAATATAATAGGGAGGCATTTAAAGAATTTTTATTTAATAGAAATATATGAAGCACCACCCTTGCCGAATGATGATTCTTGGTGTTAGCCCGTCCATAGATTCTCGTTCCAGATTGAAATATTAAAAAGTAATGCACTTAACTTTTTTTAATAAACAGAAGTTGCGGGAGTCACAGTATTAAAACAAATTAAATTTTATTTATTAAGGGCGTTTGATAACGTAAAACGTTTCTTCTTTGAACTCGTGCATTTTGTATTTCCTCTGCCTAATGCATATCGCAAGCATTTGTTATTTTATGCTTTTAATAATCTAGACGGTGCTTTGTAAATCTCTCGTGTATTGTTTACCGAGGTATTCAATTACTTAAATTTCCGTTATTGCCAAGTACCTACTCTAAAAACACGGAGGGAAATAAAAATTATTTTTCTGGTAACATAATAGCATATTGTAGATAGAAAATATTTTTTTTGTTACAGTTAATTAAACAACGTTATTTAGAGTATATGAATATATTCTGGCCATTTAGTTACCATTAGCCTTTGATATTAGGGGCATCCTTAGCTGATGATTTTAATATGATTATAATATGAATTTTCAAATAAAAAGCCAAAGGGAAAATTTATTTGAGCGCCACTGTATCATATTTAGGTTGAGGACATTATAGCACCATAAACACTACAGAAAAAAATGCTACATATTATGCAACCAACAATACGTTATTTAAATTATTACACATAAAGGAAAAATCAATGAAATATGAGTTTGAAGAGTTAAATTAAAATTTAGTTTTCAAGGGTATTTGTCTAATATTACTATAAAATAATCATAGTCAAACTTTCAAATACATAGTATTTGACACAATGGCAGTTAAAAATAGGTACATGATAAACTAAATTAACAAACTAATAGCATTATTCACGCTGATTATGATGGTAATGATAATAAAATAATTGAACGTCAATTTTTTGACATATGTTATCAAAAAGAGTACTTTTTTAAATGTTTTCTTCTAATGTAGCACAGTAGACAATACTTAACATTTGTTTTTATTTTAAAATCTATTTCCAAGTCGAAAAACCAAAAGTTGCGGAATAATACTAATTTTTAATTTTAGAGCATTAGTGCATACGGACTTTTTTGAAATAGCAAAAAATTTCAATTTATGTAATGCAGATCTATGTAAAAATATACGGGGTTTAGCTTTTAAAAAGTACTCTTTTTTGACGTATGTCAAAAAATCGAAGTTCAATTGTTTTTTGTCGTCACTACTTCAACCAAAATCTCTTTTACTTTTAAAATTATGGCAAACATAGTAGAGGAGTGTCAGAGGGGCGCTTCTAAACTGAATTTCATTAGTTTGTCTCTATTTTTTAAAGTACTTTCCCTATATTCATTATTCATGTAAGGTATACTGGGTCAGGGAATGTTTTTTTTTTGGCGCGCTCTAGCGGTTGATTGGTTAGTCTTTCAAAAAAAAGTAATATATAGAAAATACAGGGAATTTAGTCTACCTTAATTTTGCATGGAATGGACTTTTCGGAAAACGCTTCATTTCTGAGATGTCGGCGAAAAACTGAGAGACGTGCCAAAATTTTGACAAAAAGTGCCAAAAAACAAAGTTCCGGGCTAAATTTTTGCCTGCAAACATCAGATTCGTGTTCAGCGACCCAAAAAACATAGAGGGTGAGAAAATAAAAACTATAGCAAAACTTTCCTCTGAGAAGTCTATATGCCTAGCTCTACATTAATTTTATAGAGCATGTTTAAAGAGCTTTTATTATTTTCCGTCATTTCCAAATATATTATTGTGTATCTTTTTTAATACATTATATACTAAATAATTTCGTTGGTAAATTTATGCGTATATATATATATATATATATATATATATATATATATATATATATATATATATATATATATATATATATATATATATATATATATATATATATATATATATATATGTTATATATATATATATATATATATATATATATATATATATATATATATATATATATATATATATATATATATATATATATATATATATATATATATATATATATATATATATATATATATATATATATATATATATATATATATATATATATATATATATATATATATATTATATATGTTCAATTTCTTTGTTTTTATTTCACTCAAAAGTAAAATGCGGTTCTGCAAAAGTTTCTAGTTTACTGAAAGTACTAAGAAGTATATTTTCCTGTGGCATAGTATTTAAAATATTGTTTTTACTTCAAGGTGCCCGTAATGGCAAGGCGAAGATTTTAAGTTTATATTTTATAACATCCCGCTAGAATTACAAATTTGAATTGTTTACAAACTTATATTAGTTGAAACTTTAGATGTGGTCCCGCATGGAATGAGGATGAAATATTTAAATGAACCGATACAAGGTGTTGTGATTCCAGAAATATTCCTTATTTGCATTTATACGAGTAGATTTTCCCAACGCTTCCTTCCCTATTATATTTATTCTAAAATAGCGCACATGCCTGACTGTCACATCATCAGTGATACGCATTAACATTTAAATTCTCAGGAATTGCCTTCAGGCGATGTTTTGGCTTTATTTCCGTGTTTTTACCACGTTTTGTTAGAAAACGATCTATATTGACTTTATATACGCAAATAGGTTCATTTTTACGCAAAAAAAGGTACACAATATTATTTTTATATGATGTAAGAAGTCACAGACAGGACTTACGCGACCTGAAAGACGAAATCGTGCAAATAGCTCCGGAACATATTTAATTTATCTATGCAGATTTAACACTAGAAGGAATGCAGATAAAATTCCTTCTCGATCTTGCTGCATATATGATCAACGATTTAGGTTGTTTCATGAAGTTTTTCTTATTATGTATGAAAAAGGAGAAAAATTATTGATAACTTACTTAATCATGTACAGTAATAAACTTTAAGTTAGTGGACCTGACTTAATTAGCCAAAAATTTTTAAATACAAAAATATCCATAGCATTCTACTACCTCTGCATATTATATAAAAAATCTTTGGTTAGAGTAGAAGCACCAGTGATTGAACGGCACCAGTAAATGATCGATTTCGAACTAATTTTGGACTATTGCGGTTATGTTCTAGCCCACAGAGGTTTCAAATTTGCCGCCTGTTCAAGGACCGCCTTTTCGTTGGCCAAATTGACCTTGTAGTGATCAATTCGGTCAAAGGCTGACTGGAAATTTAAATAGATTACGTCGACCTGCTTTTGGTTATCAAGCGCTTAGCAAATAAATTGGTCATACAAGATCTGTTACTCATGAAGCCATGTTGATCGATCGAAATAATCGAATAGGATTGTAATGAAGTGGTAATAATTTCTCCCCCATTACACTAATTTCTTAATAGTAAGCGAGAAGAACTTCTTCGTTTATAGCACTAACTTCTCTTTTTTTTATATATATTATATCTTTCACAACTTTCCATTTTGATGCTAACTACACAATGTTTATTAAACACACCTCTGATTTCAAACAAAATGAAATACCACAGCTTTCTCAGCGCGCCAATATTCTTCGCTATAGATGTGACCCCCTTAGCCGAGCGGTACCATCGCTCTTCATCGGCAAATCCATTCAACATGTAATTAGTAATAAGCTATTTGTATTTTATATTTTTGTAGAAACACTGTTGACTTTGACGTCGACAACTGACATAAAATTGATGACATGACATTTTCATTATTTTATTGTTTGTCACTGTTATTGTTTTGAAAAAGCATTTTTATGAAATTGTTGAATAAAATGTATTAGACACGTGAGTTATTATATATAAGTCACTTGCCCTTCGGGCTCGCGGGCTAAACTTTTTTTGCGTGATATATGTAACATAACTCACAAGCCTAATAAATAACTATTGTTTTAAGTATTTTAGCAATATTACATAAAATTTAAACCACTCTAACCGCTTAGATTACGAATATACATAGTTAATCTGGCTGTATGTGGCAACCACTACTTCATTTCCATCAAACTAATGAAATATATCAGCATCAAGTACGTGTATTTCTATTCTCATAACCCTGATGCATGGTAGACTTTAATTAATACATTTCAAATATTTAATTGAAGTGAAATCGAGTTATGTAGAAGTTGTACTAAATTGCAATCAAGCATACGGACGCGCGTGGATACAGAACCAGCTATTATTCCATGTTTGAACAAATACAAGAGCAAGTAAACAAAACTACAAATGTACTCGAGTAGCATGAAATGGTTTGGATTGTTAACGTTTGATGACAAATAGTTGAGCGTAATTGCCCGCAGCATACGTCCGTAATTTATTATACACATGTGTTTGAACTGGGGTTGTTTTTACAAATAATTTCGTTGAAGAATTATTATTTACACAAAAGTGAATAATCATAAATCAATTAGCTTCTATGATAATTTCTAATTTCGATTATGACAATTTGAGTTACATTATATTGTTAAGCCACTGGGTTCGTAGAAATAAGTGAAAAAACTCAACACTTTCGGTCGCTCGTCACCTCGTCTTGCTAAAAACGTCTGATCTAAAATGATACTGCCCCGTGCATATAAAATGGAAAAAGATACAAAGGTCAGTCCAAAATTAACGCACCATTATAAAAATACCGAAATATTGTTGCTACTTTTTGGCGTAATCTCGAGTCGGGTGTCAATGGTTTTTTTGCATTGTATGGTTTGCTTCTTGAGAATGTAACTATACTTCTTGTTTTCGATAAAACGTTACTTTTCAGTTTATACCGGGCGTAATAAAAGTAGTGTGTTTTTTTTTGAAAATTTGTAACACCCTGGTGGGGTATACCAGCAACATATAGGTCTTTTAGCTCAATGTGTTTTATTCATCTTGCTATCGCATACAGTTGTGTTTAAGTTGCCTTATTAGTGACATATTTACTGCAGAATTAAAACAAATCGTAGATGGCTTGTGTCATGATTGATTAAAGCTTGACAGTTTCATGACCTTTTCTGGTAATGAAGTCAGGTAATGAAGGTAGTGAAGTCTTTATGAGTATCGAATGATAAGTAAAGTTAAAACCCTTAAAATTGAGAAACATGAATCGACCACGCAATTTAACGAATGATAATTGTGTAAGACAATAACTTTGGTAGAAGAAGGACGAAGTATTATTGGTCGTATGATTAGAAGATACAGGGATATAAGATCACACTCTAGAATACAAGATCAGGGAAAAAACAAATGGACGAATCAGAGAGGAGCATTTTCTCCGTCAAAATGTTTTAAGGAACAGAAAAAGCACAACTAAGGAGCTTAGCAATGAACTTCAAAATATAAGAAATATTATGATTTCCGCGCTGACTGTCAGCAGACGTTTAAATGAGATGGGATTTGCTAGTAGGAGGCCTGAAGTTAGACCACTGCTTACCGCAGCAGATATAGTAGCCCGATTAAGATTTGCTAGAATTCATGCAAATTGGACTGTTGGCGACTGGAAACAAGTATTGTTTTCCGAAGAGACCACAGTAACCTTGAAATGTTCAGATGGTCGTAAAAGGGTATGGCGAAGACTAGAAAGGTTTGCTATGTGCAACATCGTGTGGAAGGAAAAGTTTGGTGGTGGGTCTAAAATGTTCCTCATTTGCTATAATGCCCGTACAGAGTAGTATCAATTCGTCCGAGGTCAATGAGTGCTCCATTTTACTTGGAAAATATTGTTCAAGATCACTTAATGGAATTTTTGGAATGCAGTTATCCGATCCAGTGGCGGTGTTACACGTTATTAGGTCAACTCAAAACTTTATGTTTTGTTTGTCTTCATTGTTGAATGAACTTGTTACATTTTAAATTTACTATTATTATTAATCAAATTTGTTACTACTATTTATTATTAATCATGCATACAAGTGAAAAGGGCGGCGTGTCTCCTTTAATAATAGAGATGATAAAGTGAATAAAAGGGCTACAATTTGATTTCAATTGTAACATGTTAGAGTTACTGGGGGGAGTTACACCACAGGGTGTTACAAATTTACGGGGGGGAGAAATACACTATTTTATTACCACCGATATAAACCGAAAATTAAAGTTTTATCAAAATCAAGAAGTATAGTAACTTTCTCAAGATACAAACAACTACAATGCAAAAAAAAGTAGCACAAAATTTCAGTTAATTTATAATGGTTCGTTAATTTTCAACAGAGGATAATATAGTATATATATAACAGAATATATATATATATATATATATATATATATATATATATATATATATATATATATATATATATATATATATATATATATATATATATATATATATATAATCAATTATTGATTTGTCCTTCATATATTTTTCGTTGAATGGTGGCCGTAAAAATAAGGCATTTAATTTTGAGATTTTCTCAGTAATAAATCAAAGTGCCGCAGCTTTGCAGATTTGTATACGTTTCATGTGGGTGTAAATCAAAATAAACTAAGCACGTCCTGTCGCATTGCAAAATCACCCATCTGCGTTTAAACCGACCAAAAGGGAAGGTAGACATACAGGACGATCGTTCAGTGAACTTTGCTTATATACCTAATTAAATTCACGCTTTCAATATTAAAAAACAGTACAAGAAAAATTAGGAATTTTTCGAAATACGAGTATACATTTATACCTCATTTTCCTACGCCTAGCTTTTTCCCCGATCGTTAACAGGAGCAATATAAACAATAATTTTTGTCGTGTTCATGTTTCGGGTTTACGCGCGTAATTTAAAACTACTTACTTTTGGTTACGAGCTGGTGCGAGATGTCGAACTGCGGCTTCTGTGGTCATCCCTTCAGGCTTATCTCTGACAGCAATAGCAGCCAGATAAGACTTTTGTGCCGCACGGCAGGATTAAGATAGATAAAGTTAGCCAACCGTATTTGGCAGTTCATGGATAATGGCTAATGGACAAATACAACAATGACTCTTCCGTTTGTGATATAACATTGCGATTTTTACCGTTACTGTTATGAACGCTGTAAAAATTGATAGGTATTAAAAGAAAGTTATGATAGATACATGATATTTCTCAGATAAAGCATGTCATTGTGCAGTACAATATAAATAATAATTCAAGCAGATGAAGGAAAACTGTTATAGCATGATCTTCATAATGGCAATATATATATATATATATATATATATATATATATATATATATATATATATATATATATATATATATATATATATATATATATATATATATATATATATATATATATATATATATATATATATATGAGAACACGTATATATTTGTGTTTTATATTTATTTTAAATAGATCTCTATGCAAACTTCTTAAAATTTATAAATACCCTACTGTGTAGCTGACTTAAGACTACCATTTTTCATATGATAGTAATTTTGTTTAAATATTGAGACAATTATTATTTAAATATAAAATGACTTAAATGGTTTGTCATATTTGACATTATCTCATTAGTTTTCACATATATCACAAAATTACTATTGTACTACTAAAACTAAAATGTACAATATAAATGTGTTTATCTTAACCGTTAATTTTCTGTTTCTCTTAAATTTAACCTTTTACAGCTTCTTACTGCTTATCCAAACTTCTTATTTATTATTTCTTGAATCCTTAATATACTATATGATTATTACGAACTGGTAGCACATACTAGTACACTTGACTTCTGATTATTCTGGTTCACTTTACTTCCAATTCAATTTACTTTTATTCCTACCTTCACTTAGTTGCATATATTAACTTTGAAATTTCATTATCATTAACTTCCATTGTAACAATCCATTGGCATTATCCAACCCATGTAATTTTTTTCTCTTTTTCACTTCCAATCACCTTTGACTATAATTCTACAATCGATCATTAAGTGCTAACATTTATTTATACATTTATTATAACATTTTTTTATGGTAGAGTCTTAATGTTTGGTCACAAATATAATTTCACAAAAACCTATTAGCATTTCTCTCTGATTTTGTATCTTTGATTTTTTGTATCCATATCATTCACTTGACTTTACTTTTGAGTCCATTGAGTCCATTTTTGACTCCATTTTTGCATTCAGTCACTTTTCTGGCTGAAATTATGTTTTTTCACAACCGAATTTATTATATATATATATATATATATATATATATATATATATATATATATATATATATATATATATATATATATATATATATATATATATATATATATATATATATATATATATATATATATATATATATATAATAAAATGAATAAAACGTCACTGCAAGTGTTGAAGTATTAATATTTTAAATTCAAGTATAAATGATCAATGAAATAAATCGTATACTGCTCTGAAGATCCTCAAGAAAGGTGAAAGAACTTGTACAACTTCTAAGTGGTTCGTTTTCGTGTGTATAGTGGTTCATTTCCGTATGTGTGTCCAGATATAGCACTGGTAAGTGTGTTTTCTTTCTTATTCGTCTATTTGCTTATTTCTATGTAATGAAATGCTACAAACCCAAGATTACTTTTCACAAAACAAATATGAATAGCAAAGAATTTCAAAGCTATATATATATATATATATATATATATATATATATATATATATATATATATATATATATATATATATATATATATATATATATATATATATATATATATAGCTATATATATATATATATATATATATATATATATATATATATATATATATATATATATATATATATATATATATATATATATATATATATATATATATAGCTATATATATATATATATATATATATATATATATATATATATATATATATATATATATATATATATATATATATATATATATATATATATATATATATATAGCTATATATATATATATATATATATATATATATATATATATATATATATATATATATATATATATATATATATATATATATATATATATATATATATATATATATATATATCAGCTGGATAATTTGAAGTAATCTAATGGAATTTAAAAGTCGGAACTACTTTGTTTATATAAAGTCAAGTTGACAATCTCCTGAGAGATTTAAATCCAGAGAGTTTCCAAAGCTGTTTAAATTCAAGGCTGAAATCCAAGGATTAAATAGTTCTAAATATCCAGAAGCTGTAGCTGTTGGTAGTTAGTAGTAAGCAGGGAACAGATAGACAAAGCACTCTTAAATGATAGAAATACCTTAGATAATATTATACCTCGCAAAATATTATAAATATTATTTTTCTCTATTTACATGCTTGTTAAAGAGCATCTAGCGAAATAATATATTCAAGAAAATGTTAGCAAAAGCTGTGTATAAATAACAATATATGGAGAAAATTTACATAAGTCGAGACGTATAAAAATAATTATTATTATTATTATTATGTAGATACTAGGGTTATATTTTTGAGAAAATTACATCATCTATACACTGAAGTAGGTACCTATTTGTTTAATAGTAAAATTTATTTATGTGGGAAATGCAGGATCCATTGTTTCGGTTTAGCCCAGCATACCCGGCATTCGTATTATCAAAATTTGGCTAGCCTAGCCCATAGTAGTTGTGGAAAGTGGGGAAATCGATAGCCATACTTTAGTTTTATGAAATATGGTCCGTATACAGCCGGGCCGTCGCATTTTGCATAATACTGGTGCTTTGTATAACTACAGGCCCGGGTAATTTATTACTTTCCGCAAAGTTTTCACATCTCAAATTAAATATTTTACAGCCAAATAAGGATATTCCAATCCCCAGACTCCCATATCTCATATGCATACCATTGATCTTGTTTTATGGGTAAACGAATAACCAGATTGCTACACTCTGTATGGTCACTTTTCCTAGTGGAAAATCTATATGCAAATTACGGCTCTTACACGCCTAATTGTTCTACCAGATTACACATGGAGTGTACCGCTAAGCCCCTTGGAGCACTAAATTTGAATGTACCTGTTCCGCATTACCGTAAAGAATATGCTAGATTTGCAAACAGTAAATTTAATTTCATAAGATAATCATAAATTCTTATAATCTGTACGGTCTCATATAATTCCGGTAATCTACTGGATTTAGTGTTTTAACCCAGATATGCATACGCTCCTTCTATAAGGACAGTGCCTAAAAAATTTTTTAACGCCTAATTGGGGCATCTTCGCGAATTTCTCATAAAGGGCACCACTTATATAAAACAAAAGAATATTCGTTGGTGCATATTATTAACACAGCTGATCGGCAACATGTGTTTACAGGTTGCAAGAATGTTTTTTATTCAGTAGATTGATCTCAAATTGGTAGAATATTAGGCTTTTTAGATTTATTTTTGTTGGCAAAAAACGTCAATGCATGATGTGTTTGGGAATTCTTTCTCATAACCTCAAATTTTCAAATGCTCGCTTAGAAGGAGAATAGGTATATAGTCAGCTTTTTTCAGACATTTTTCAGATGATTGCATGAAAATCTACAATATTTGGAAGATGACGAAATTAATGATGGGCAAACCGAGGTACCTATCTGTACCAATTATTCCTCGTCTCAATTATTGTGAACCAATTACATAAGAGGACTCGGGCGATGAAGACACAGTGAACGTAAATAATCTTCCAGGTTCGCAATTTCAAGTAGAAGCCTCTCAAAGTACTCGATATCAAGTGAAGCCACTTATGAAAATGGATACTGATGAGTCGGATTCTGAAGATAATTTACCATTCTCATAATAAGGAGCCCAATTATCTAAAAATACGCATGGAGTCAAAGTCAAAATCAAGAAAAAATTTACACAGTCTCATCAAGTTTTACCAATAGCAGATGTTGCCCCTCTGTACAAAATGTTAAAAATTCTAATCTGTCAAACAAAATATTTTCCTTTTTTTGGAGCGATGATATCACTGATACGATTGTTACTCCAACTTACTCCAACTTATATCCGCTGATTAAAAACAAGACTGGTAACATAACAAAGGAGGAGAAGGTTTATTTGCTACATGTTTGCGTAGCGGTTGTGGGATTTTTCCCCCGATAACCATATCAAACTCGTATCCTATGCTTTGACCAGATATATATTTGAGTATATTTTTTAGATATTTCTGCATCGAGTGCTATGTGGTAAAAAAATGATACATGCCTCTTATATTTCACATGCTTGATATGCTCCGCAACTAAATAGGATGCCAGGCTTTATATTTACGAGGAAGAGTAGCCGTTTTAATTTTGAAAGGCAACCAGAAAATATTTTCCAATCGTTCAAAATCCTACCGCTACGATCCTATGGATCATTTAATGGAAACTTTAGGAGAAACAAACTAGGTGCAGACATTGCCATAAAAATGTTTCCACCAAATGAGGAAAGTCGCTCTCCAGTTGGTATTTTAAATGTCTCTATTGCTACTAATTTGCCCACTGTCCTTTTAAAAGAACAAGGTTTTTTTGAAAATTCCTACATTAAAAATGTGTTTCCAGATTTTTTGTTACGTATATTTGTATCATGAACTAGTTAATAAAATAATTTCAGGCATATCTGTTTTAATTATACTCTTTTAATACTCCGTAATATTTATACTGATAAAATTGTTCACAATGCAAATTTTCAAATTTCTTAATGTACAGGGTGTTTCTAGATTGATGCGACAGATTTTATCAGTGGAAATTTCAATTGAGACGGACTTTCATATATTTTTGTCAAATCCCTTTCCCTCCAAAATACAACCCCCAATGTTGTGTTAAAAAATATTTTTTATTTATTTTCTCCACTAGAAGAAATTCGAAAAATTAAATTAGGCTTATAAAATGACAATTTCTAGAAGTTATTGTAACTCTGAGGCATTGTTACAAGGGGTTAGAAGAACAATCCTTATAATATTTTTCATCAACAAAACCTACTGTACTTTGCCTCGTTCTACGGAAAAAAAATAACGACACGATAGAGCCTGGAAATCTCAGTAAGTATATATTCGTGTAGGGGTGTGGTACCGGGTGGCCAAATAAGAATGGACGCCGGCTGTATCTCAGAATACTACTTATCTAAATATTACTTATATCTTAATTTATCTATCTCTATCTATCTAAATACTACTTATCTGAATATTACTTTGGAAAAAAATACTAATAAGTAGATCGGCCAAGAGAAATCGCTCGCAATTATTTTCAAATTTAAAAAATGGCCTATAGAGAACAAAAATGAAATAAATCTTATTTAAAATAATTTGTTTTCACTTTTTTTCATTCAAAAAATTTAAGACTACGAATATATGTCGTTAATTACGATTTCACATGCCCAGTGACATTCTTAACAAAACCTATCATGTTTTACTTGGTTCTACTCCAACAAAAATCACACGAGATGGTCTGGAAATCGCTGCTCTAAGCCTTCTGGTTTATTTCATTATATATGTCGTCTTAATATAGTATAGTAAAATATAATAGTAAATTAATAACAATAAAAAAATTGTGATATATGACGTGTATATTAAACACAGTGTAATGTATTGATGTAAATAATTATGAAGATTCTACATTAGCATACTTGTATTAAACCCCTAATTTTCACTATATAGGTCAGCTACGTATACATAATACGTGAAGCAACCAAAATGATTAAATATCGATCCAGTATATGACAGGTCACTTACATAATCGCAAATTCTGAACCAGCTGGGTATAAACGACTTCTAATAAGCCTTTACTGATATTGCTATATTCAGTGACCAGGTAATTTCATGGAACATTAAATTTTATAACTTTCCAGTTATCTATTCAAGTTATGTTAATGTATTTTACGTTAACGAGAACGGTGTCACCTAAGGTATCTTGAAAATGATACCAATTCTTCTGGTCTGAATGTGTTATTTTTCTGTGCCCTTGGTTTTTCCTTGTTTGGATTATAATCGATGAAAATACAAGTTTATAATAATAGCGGCTGCGGTAAATGGAACAATGTCACATTTCTGATACAAATCCTTCGTCCTTCGACACGATTGTTCCAGAAACAGAACTAAATGATTTGGCCTACAGGAGACTCGAAATTTTTTATTCGTTAAGCTTTTATGAGGCGTTTTCTCAAAACTACCCCAAAAGTTTTAAAAAATGTTTTTATTAAGAAAAATACTGATCTTGGGGTAGTGGCGGCTCGTGGAATTAATGATAGGTGAAGCATACGGATATTAATTCAAAATACAAAAGGTATATTCCAGGTCTATTATTGGTTTTTTCGTTCTACTATACTAAGCAATCATATATCCACCATTGTTTACTGCAGCTCAAACTTTATGGACTCTCCGTTTTTATCAACACCAGCCGCTTACACTCGATTAGCTTAAGCTAAGGCTTCTCCAATTTAATCCTACATTATGTAGGTACTTGTTAAATAAATATCTATTATAGTACAACTTATATGAAATAAAGTAAGTACTTATAAAATTAATATAAAAAAACTCAGTTAATATGTAAAACATATTCAACAACGAAATAAGTAGGGTACGAAATGCAGTTAATATAATAAAAGTAGAACAAAAAGCTCGAAATTTTTTATTCGTTAAGCTTTTATGAGGCGTTTTCTCAAAACTACCCCAAAAGTTTTAAAAAATGTTTTTATTAAGAAAAATACTGATCTTGGGGTAGTGGCGGCTCGTGGAATTAATGATAGGTGAAGCATACGGATATTAATTCAAAATACAAAAGGTATATTCCAGGTCTATTATTGGTTTTTTCGTTCTACTATACTAAGCAATCATATATCCACCATTGTTTACTGCAGCTCAAACTTTATGGACTCTCCGTTTTTATCAACACCAGCCGCTTACACTCGATTAGCTTAAGCTAAGGCTTCTCCAATTTAATCCTACATTATGTAGGTACTTGTTAAATAAATATCTATTATAGTACAACTTATATGAAATAAAGTAAGTACTTATAAAATTAATATAAAAAAACTCAGTTAATATGTAAAACATATTCAACAACGAAATAAGTAGGGTACGAAATGCAGTTAATATAATAAAAGTAGAACAAAAAGATAATAAATGTAAACAACTAATATATTCTGCATATACGCCGATAAAGCTAATATTAAACGCAGCATGACTCTTTAATTTCAGGATTATATTTTATTAAAATTCCATCTACCCAAGCGCTGTCATTTCTCATTTGCAAAAGTACCAGTCAGAAATGCTTTAAGCAAGTTTTTCTTCTACTCTACATTGTCTCCAACGTTACTTAATACCGCTCAAAGCAATACAATAAAATAATGGACAATATATATATATATATATATATATATATATATATATATATATATATATATATATATATATATATATATATATATATATATATATTATAACGAAATGTAGTATATATATATATATATATATATATATATATATATATATATATATATATATATATATTATAACGAAATGTAGTATATATATATATATATATATATATATATATATATATATATATATATATATATATATATATATATATATATATATATATATATATATATATATATATATATATATATATATATATATATATATATATTATAACGAAATGTAGTAGTGGTATTGTGGATTGATGGAGTGTGTAAGAGATTATGAGCTGGTTCCACACACATGCATACCAAAGATGTAATATAAATCTGAAATTATGGATAAATACATGTTTATATGGTTGTTTTGTTTAACTCTTATCTGGTGGAATGTGTGTATTTTATAAATATGGACGAAG
>CAXKVY010007954.1:0-23341 GCA_964058915.1 Tetropium fuscum
GTCCGCGTCTGCCAGTCCGCTAAAACGCTCGTTTGGGGATCAGGCCTTACATCTACTAAAAATAATGTAAGGAATTTGAATGAGTTGGCGTCTGTAACTGTCAATAATGAATCTGAATTTAAAACATTTTACATGTCTCTTTTAACAGAACCAACTGAAGAAGCGGGGGACAATCAACTTTTCAATTTTTCCAAAGAACAGGAAAGCAGTGAAATATGTGAACTATGTTCCGCTGATGATAATGCATCTACAAATCATGAGGCTGAAGATGCTATTTCAACTACATACAGTGCACCAACTGAACCTTTAATTACATCAGAAAATGTTCGTCCTACAAATATACACACTACCCATAAAGTAACTGGGCCATCAGTTACATCAGAAATACAAGAATTGCAGCAAATAACAACAAATGAGGAAACCGAAACAACAAAACAAGAAGGATTAACAGAAAAACACCAAAACGAAACTGTTCTTTCTACAGTCTCGTCTGACGTAGAAAAAACTATTTTAACGAATGCTCCTATCGACAATAATACTCTACTTACTGCCAACGAAGAGCAACATATCATTAATAATACAAAGAAGCAGAAGGAGCATCAAGAATCTGCGAGTGTGCAATTCGATAAAACTACTAAAACAATGGTGGTTGTTGTTAACAATTCTGGAAATAAACTTGAGAAGGTTAACGATACACTATTGGAAAGATTGTTGAACAAAACAATTTCTGATGTAACTGTAGAGTACATTGATTTACTTACTACATATAACGACTCTCAAACGTACACATCCAAACCCGAATCCTCTGTTAACCCATTACGAAACAACCACGTAACTCATTGTAATAAGAGCGATTTCATGTCTAACAATATTTGTCTTTGTGAAGTTGACAGTTACGTAAAATCGCTAGAAAATAAGATTGGACAAGGACGAAATTTAACTCTAAAAGAGTTCGACTGCGATACATTTTTAAGGGTAAGCGATGGTCTTGTAATTGGTAACCAAACAAAACCTGTGAAACGAGAGAAGAGGAGTTTCCTGTATTTAGGCAATTTGCTCAGTAATTCCGATGTTATAGAAACTGATGACCTGGAGAATGTGTTTAATGAAGAATATGATCTAGCGATTTCTGGTACCTACTAATTATCTTTTAATCTATGTACCTAATACATGAATATTAATTTCCTCTTTCAGATACAAGTTTGATTACACTGCCCAATTTAACTGTCAAGATTCCGTGCCATGAGAAAGCGGATTCTCTGTTAGATAAGCATGGTGTACAATGTTCGTGGGAATTCCAGATGAATAATTCTCTAAAAGGTAGTGATTTAGCTTTAACTTATAGGCCAAGCTATAGAGATTTTTTAGGGCACTAAAAAATAATAGGTAACGAACTGTGCAGGGTTTTAAAGTATAATACATAGACGAAAACGTATATAAATTAAACAGCCAATTATTGTTTATAACAAAATGGCGTCTGAAAAACAGTTAAAAAATGCAAAGAAAATTGTTTTCGAGTTTCTAGTGATAACTACCTACAATTACAATCGAATTGACTACAATAAAAGCGTTGAAGAAAATTGGAAAACCTACAAAATTAGCTCTACTGGAACTCTCTACTGGATAGGGCTGGAACCTTTGATGTAATTATAACACTCGGAGTAGTTTCCACAAACGCCAAAACACTTTCACTTCGCTCGACGCGCGTTTCGCCGACCAAGTTGGACAACATAAAATGGCAAGTTTTAATTTTCTTGTCCATCGGTTACTAAGTTTCCCTCTCAGTAATGAGAGGTTTGAAAAAGAAAAAGTATTAATTAAAGATATAGCTGTGAGTAATACTTATCCTAGAGATAGAGTTGAAAAACTAATTAGGAAGCGTAAATTTAAGGACACACTTCATAATTCTACGACCTTTCAAAAGGGTATAAATACTCCAAAATATGTAGCCATCCCGTACGAACCCCGGTTTACTCGTGGTTTGAGTAAGGTCTTCAAAAACGTGGGTACAACAGCGATTAATTCGTCGAGTAATAAGTTACAACAACTTTTAGACAATCCAAAGGATAAAATTGTTCCAAATGAAAGGTCTAGTATTTACGAAATTAGTTGTAATGATTGTGATCGAAAATATGTTGGACAAATGAGACGATCAATTAACACCTGATTTAAAGAGCATATGGCTCATCTAAAATATGGAAGAACAGATAAGTCTAGTGTTGCACAACATGCTTTTGACAACAATCATATACTGACGGACATAAAAAGTGGCGCACCTAGATTTTGTCCCAAATTTGATGTTCAATAACTTTTAAATCAGCCTATCGATTTTAATATTTTTTTTTGTTTTAAAGGGCAATTCTTGCGGATGACTATTTTTTAATTGGCTTTCCATAAAAAATGTATTTTTTAATATGTACAGCCTTTAAAAACCGATTATGATTTTGACACGAAATTTAATTGTCGCTGTGGAGTGAAATTTTATTTGTATTGAATTCTTAGGTTGGTCACGGTGTTTACCATTCTTTTTTCAATATTCTCTTTTTTGAATCACCTCTCTAGCCCCTTCAGCAACGAAGATGCGACATTTTAGATGAAACGGTGTTATTAAGTTTGATATTCAACAAGGAGGCCGTGGAGCTGAAAATGTCTAAAAAGTTCATCGTTTAAGAAATGTTTAGCGTTTTCAATTACGGACGCTGAAATAATTGTTGCTTACAAGTACAAACAACATCAAAAAGAAATAACAAACAAAGAATTATTCGACATTTTAGTAAAACGACTGTAATTATTAATGATTAAAACAATAAACTTAAAAAATAACTGAACAACAAACTAACTAATAACGAGTATTTCCTCCTCTGGCTGCTATAATAACAGCTTCCATACGCCTAGGCATGCTTTCATTCAAATTTGTGATAGTGATTTGAGGGATATTGTCCCATTATATATATGCTATATAATATAATCCCCCATATATATATATATATATATATATATATATATATATATATATATATATATATATATATATATATATATATATATATATATATATATATATATATATATATATATATATATATATATATATAAATATATTGGAGGGTTTATCTTGGGATAGTAGCAATAAAACGACTGATTAGGTTACTTGACGTTTCGGTCCCTTTCTTGGGCCTTTTTCAAAAGAGTATTTTATTTTGTGACATATTTGACACAGGTAAAAATGACAGTTTTAATTAATTTTTAAGGTTACTAGACTGTTCGATTAGTATCATAGGGAAGAACAGCCAAGAAACCCTACGAACTTAAGCTATTTTATATTTCATTATTATTCTAATTTTGGTTATGTTAATATTATGTAGATGTATATTTATAGTAAGTAGGTATGTATGTACGTATATAAGTTTATATATAGAGAGAATGTTTTTTGTTAATTTATTTACTACTTTTATATTAACAGATTGTAGATTGTAGAAAGATGTTCTGTATCTTTCTTGTTATTACATGCATTAGGATTTTTTTGAATATAAATTGATTCCATAATTAGGCGTGTTTTATAATTTTGTTCTTTATTAATAACTTTAGTATTTTCGTAGTTAAATTGATGACCTGTTTCATTGGAATGTTTTTTTGGAGCTGTAATATTAGCTGAATATTTGTGACCTTTTAAACGTTCTTCAAGGAGTTGCATTGTTTGACCAATGTAGACTTCATCACATTGTTTACATGGAATTTCATATATACAGTGTGTAGTTTTTTCAAGTGGATTTTTGTCTTTTAATGGTGTGTAAAGGAATTTTAAGTTGTTTGTAGTTTTGTGTGCTGTGTGAATATCATATGTTTTTAAAATGTTTGAAATATTTTCTGATAGTTGTGGTATATATGGTAAGGCAATATATGTTTTACGAGTATTAGTTGTATTGATTAGTGGTGGTGGAGAATTGTAGTATTTGTGAATTCAGTTTTTGAAAATTTTGTTGATTGGAGAAAAAGGATAGTTATTATTTATTAAAACGTTTTTTGCATTTTCTATGCATTCTTTTCTAAAAATGGCAGACGTTAGTTTTATTGATCTGTCTGCAATACCAATGATTACAGTTTTTTATGGTTGTAAGGGTTTTTTGAGTAGAAATTGGTATATCTACCAGACCATGTTGTTTTTGTATTCCATTTTGTTAATATTTCAGTTTTATTATTTATGAGAGTTAAGTCTGAGAAATTTATTGTATTTTCTGATTCGTTATCAATTGTAAATTGTATTTGATGGTAACTATTAAATTTATTTAGGATAGAATTTTTATGTTCAGTTGGAAATGCAGTTATGCAATCATCAACATAACGTTTGAAAAATGGTATTTTATAGTTTAATGTTGGAATTATGGTTTTTTCTAAATCTTCTAGTACTAATTCTGCGATTGTACTGGATATTGGTGAACCCATTGCACAGCCATATGTTTGTTTGTAATATGTATTATTGCATTGAAAAAATTTGCAATTTAATGTGAGTTCTGAGGCATATAAGAACTCTTCTATTGGTAAAGAAGTATAATTTTTTATTTCGTTCCAACGTTTATTTGTTATATTTTTTGCCAGGTCTATTGGTATATTGGTATATAGTGAAATTATATCTAAAGTGAAAAGTTTTTCTTGGTTATTCAATTTTATTGTATCGATAAATGTTTTGAATGTCCAAGAGTCCTTTATATAATGGTTTGCTTTCCTAACAACG
Organism: Tetropium fuscum; assembly: GCA_964058915.1. NCBI lineage: Eukaryota > Metazoa > Arthropoda > Insecta > Coleoptera > Cerambycidae > Tetropium > Tetropium fuscum. Next base: position 4,733 of record CAXKVY010007954.1, read on the forward strand.
TTGTTTAGAATATTTGATAAAAATTTTGCTAAATTATAAAATGGACTTTGAACATATGAAACAATAGGTCTTAATGGGATATTTGGTTTATGTAGTTTTGCTAGACCATAAAATTTAGGGGGAAGAGAATTATTAATTTTTAAAGTATTAGCTATATCTTTTGTGATATATTTTTTAGTTTCCCATTTTTTTATTAAATTATTATTTTCAGTTTGATATTTTTTTGTTGGGTTATTTCTCAAACGTTGATATGTTGTATTATCATTTAGCATATGATTAATTTTTTCTTTGTAATCACTTGTGTTCATGATTACAGTTTTGTTTGATTTATCTGGTTTTATAATAGTAATTTGAGGGTTAATTTTTAAAAATTGTTGAGTATCCTTTATTTGTTTTTCTAATTTTTTTGTTGATTCATTTTTATTATTTGATTTATTTTTAAAATTATATACTACACTATTAATTTTGGATCTAATTTCATTTTTTATAATATTTGGTTTAGTTTCTATTATATTTGGAATTGGTAAGTTATTTTTGTTGGTATTTATGCAAAAGTTTGGACCTAGACTTAATATTTCATTAATGTTATTTGGGATTATTGTATTTGAAATATTTTCAACCCAATTTTCAAGGTTATTATTTTGTTCATTATTATTATTGTAATTTTGTTTTTGTTCCATTTTATAAATTTTTGTTGGTTGTTTCTTTTTATAATTTAGAAACTGTTTTTCCATTTTTTTATGAAATTGATTTAAAAATTTATTAATTAAATTTTGAGGAGTAACTGAAACCAATATTTGATAGATATTGTTTAAAAAATGGAAAAACAGTTTCTATAAAAGTATTAAATAAATTAACAAAAAACATTCTCTCTATATATAAACTTATATACGTACATACATACCTACTTACTATAAATATACATCTACATAATATTAACATAACCAAAATTAGAATAATAATGAAATATAAAATAGCTTAAGCTTCGTAGGGTTTCTTGGCTGTTCTTCCCTATGATACTAATCGAACAGTCTAGTAACCTTAAAAATTAATTAAAACTGTCATTTTTACCTGTGTCAAATATGTCACAAAATAAAATACTCTTTTGAAAAAGGCCCAAGAAAGGGACCGAAACGTCAAGTAATCTAATCAGTCGTTTTATTGCTACTATCCCAAGATAAACCCTCCAAAAAATATATATAAAGATAGCAAAGAAATTAGAAGATAATATATATATATATATATATATATATATATATATATATATATATATATATATATATATATATATATATAGGTATATATATATATATATATATATATATATATATATATATATATATATATATATATATATATATATATATATATATATATATATATATAGGTATATATATATATATATATATATATATATATATATATATATATATATATATATATATATATATATATATATATATATATATATATATATATATATATTTATCTATTAATTATTTTTGAATTATTTTAGGAGAAAGATTAACCGGAAACGAAACTGTATATAAAATAGACCACGCAGAGATAAAAAATGCTGGTAATTACACTTGCAGTAGAACTAGAGATGACGGCACCAAGGAAAATTTTTACCATGAGGTAGAAATTGTAACATTTCCTGTGTATAAAATAAAGATGCAAATATTTTATGCAATCAACGATATCTGCTCCTTGAACAATGGTGATATTTTGTATGGTTACTTGCCAGAACTTATGGGGTCTTTGTTATGCGGTCAAAGTGGAAAACTATGCAAATTTGACATGCAAAGGCCGCGGTGTTTAACAGTGGTTTGTAAAATTTCATTTAACTTTGATTTTTGTCTGTTTAATCCTAACTGTCGGGTATTTAGCGTGCATGAATTTATACGTATTGATATTAAGTGTGTCAAGATGAGTTACATGATTGATACCGTTATATGAATTATCTGGCAAGATGTGCAAGCCATAAAACCGTATGCTATGAACGAACTGCAGGGCAATTAGTTTGTTAGTATGACAATAAGAAATTGTTATTATTAAAAATAAATTTTGAGATTTTCTACCACAAATTCCGCGGACGCATATATCCGGAATTTATAGTTTTTGAATGGCTGGCGCGAGTAGAGAGGCACCTTTTCGCTCAAGGTTACGCGGACCCAGTTTTGGCTGCGTTCGAACATTCCGAGCGTTTTATGCTGAACCGTTGCTCTGATTACGATTATTTAAAAAGTATCATATTCCTGGGTAATTGAATTATTTGACCAACGGTGTTTTCTGCGACGTCCTAGCATGAAAATTTGCGAAATTATACGGCCGCAGTACCGCATATATTGAAAAATTGTACTACCCTTTTTAATTAATCTTTAATCGCAATCAGAACAATGGTTCTGCCTAAGATGCACGGAATATTCGAACGCAGGCAAAACTGGGTCCGCGTAACCTTGAGCGATTACTCAGGAATATGATAACTTTTTTATTAATCGCAATCAGAGCACTGGTTCTGCCTAAGACGCACGGAATGTTCGAACGCAGACAAAACTGGGTCCCCGTAACCTTGAGCGAAAAAGTGCATCTCTATACTCGGGCCTGCCATTCAAAAACCAATAATCCTAGATATATGCTTTCGGGGAGTTTCCAGTAGAACCACTTAAATCTACTTTTATTAATAACAACTTTTTGTTGTCAAGACTAAGGGTTTAAGCTACGTTCCCACGTTATTGCAATTTCACCCATTTGAACGCCTGGAGAAGTATGTGCTCCACTCACTCTGTGATTATAGTACACGTACATTGAAACCTCAGGCTTCTAGAGTATATACCAGCCTACTCCTTCTTTCCTCTTTCAACGGCGGTCTCACCTGCATCATTCGTTTGTGTAGCGTAGGATCTCTTGATCCACCAGAGAACAACTCCGTAGACCATCATGGTCTTATGATTTAAGTGTATATCCACATGACGACCATTCGTTCCTAAATTTTCCCTATGTTTCTACAATACTGCTCATATGAGATGTAGGCCTTTTTTTTTATTTTTTCAAGGTAAAGATGTCAGTTTGGTTAAAGTTACTTTCACGTATTTCAGTTGCGGTGGAAAGTTTAAAGTTGTGTTTAGGAGAACGGGTGTTCTCATTGGCACCTGTGTGTTTTTCCTTGTGAACGAAATTTTTCCATTTCAAAGGGATGACTGACAGGAATGCTCGTCAAAGCAATTTTCTATTATTCTTATGCATTATCTCACAAAAACCTGCGTATTCAATTTGTAGAATACTTCAGTGTTGGGGTGGCTTTCGAGTTATCGAGAACCAGTTATGTAGCAGTTTTGTGTTATCGTCGTATGTTTTGTGTCGTTTTTTCGTAATAATTATATGCTAAAATTGTTGAATCAAATTTTGTACATTCTTGAAATGAGTCAACGTTTTTATTGATTTTTCCGGTCAGTGGGCGGAGACTGACCATCCGATCGCATACGATTTTGTTTGCAAATTGGTAATGACATTATGCATTCGACTATACGAGCGGATTTTATATACCAAAACCGGGAGGCGTAAATAAAATCAACGAATTCAAACGTAACACGTCAACGACATTGGCGCATCCGGCATAATTTTAATTTTTACTTTAACGTGTATCAATTAATATACGCTTAGAGTAAAAGGCATTTACAACCAATGTTTTTTTATTACAAATGTATGGCACTATTAATTTTACTTTGGACTGTGATCAATAGAAGGTCTGAAATTCGGGGTTGCGTAACAAAAATTAGAATCTAAAAATATGGATTTTTTTAATTGTTGCACTTGAAAAACTTATCTAAGTGTGGATTTTTACCAAATTCAACTTTAAGCGTCAGCGAGCTTAGCTATACCACACCATACTATAGCCAATAGTTCTCTTTTTTTCTGCTGTATTTAGTCTCTGCGTTACATAATGTTCGTGCTGCATATACGATTGGTAAGTCTTTGCCGATAGGTCCTTGCGAAAATACGGCACCTATGAATGCAAATGCGCAATACAAATGGTTCGTTAAAATTAGGGTATATAAGAATTGGAGGTGACATTAAGATTTGTTTATGTTCGTCAAAAGCTTTTTGACATTCTTTGTCGAAAATAAATTGAGCGTCTTTTTGAAGTAATTTTCTTAAAGACTTGGAAATTTTGGCAAAATAAAACCTCTGTAATATTCAGCAAGTCTCTTGAAAGATCTTATTTATTTCTGTGCTCTTGTTGAAGGAAAATTTGAGTACATACTTGGTTTGAACACAGAAATTGAAAAAATATAACAAAAGACGGCGTAATCTTTTGTAATAAATGTCCGATATATACCGGGTAGTACGATATTACTAGCCAGCCTATAACTTCCTCGTAAAAAAATATATCAATTTAAATTTTTGGTATGTTGTATGCTTGACAATGGTTCATAGTTTGATTGCTTTAATATCTGATTGTCATTTCCGGTTTAACCGGAAGCAGTATAAACTTTGTTATTTTTAACGGAACACCCTATATATTATTAGAAATTTAGATTTCCCAGAAAATTCTAGATCCAAAACATGTAGAATAACCTATGGTTATTCCGGTTGAGCCGGAATTTTTATTTTTATGGCTTTATCAAATTTTACTCGCCAAAAAACTTCAATAGCCGTAACAGATTTGTTCCTGCATTCATTTGTTTTATGTTGATATGAAATAATGTGTGATTGATATAACATATTCAACCGCCATTTTCTCGAAAACTGTCAAGGATAGATATAGAGTATGCTATATGTTTTTGACTTAGAATTTGCTGTGAAATCTAAATTGCGAATAACATACTAGGTATTCCATTAAAAATAACAAAGTTTATACTGTTTTCGGTTAAACCGGAAATGAAAATCAGGTCTTGAAGCAATCAAACTGCACCGTTGTCAACCATAAAATTTCCCAAAATTTGAAATCGATATCTTGTTTTACAAGGAAGTAATAGGCTGGCTAGTATTATCGTAGGCACCCGGTATATATGTTTTCAATTTCTTTCCGAAAAAAATCGCATATATCCGGTTTATATTTAAATTTGCCCTTTGTAGTCTTTTAAAACTTCAGTTAGTCGAGGGAATAAACAATTATGTCGTCCATGTATACTAAGCATCGTTCGTTTTTATACCTATTAAGATATTGCCCATTTGCCCAAAAGTCGATGGATAATTTTTGAGTGCAAATAGAATACGACCGATTTCAGTGGCCGTTTTCGGCAGAGAAGACGGTTTATTGAATAACTCACATCGATTTCTATTTGGTGAAATCCGGGTGCTAAATCTAAAGTGGTAAAATATTTACAACGTGGACAGATATATTAGGTAAGGGATATTTAATTTGTCATGAATTGTCCCTAAAGTTGTTCGTAAAGTTTCCGATAATCTATTAAATAGTGAAAACCACTTTACACTTTTCACTGCGGATAGTTATTCGCGTTGCACATCCAAAGGAAGTAAGTGCGGCGAATGACCTCCCTAACTTTCAAATTAGTCCCACTTATAAGGTCGCCATCGTCAGTCGAAAAAAGGCAATTTTTCCTTTTGTGAAAATTGCAATAAACTCACATCGATGAGCAAGAAGACGACCCTCCGTTTGCTGCACGACTCTCAGACGCAGGTAAGACCAGAAGGTAATTAATGAGACGTAAAGGTAATTAATTTTAATACTGGACTTTTAATACTTTTAATTTACAATAACTGGATGGAATTTTTCGATACTGCTACGGGTTGTTGATGTTACCGGAAAACTACCATTTGATCAGGCTATAACCCAATGGAGTAAACCTAATTGGAACCTTTGAGGGGAGATATAAGCTCAAAGCTAGAATACGAGTCTCGCAAGCAAAACATTCTCAATATAATATTGTGGTGGTGATTTTGTGGGATCACCAGGTAGTGGGTAAACCACCCACGAATGGAGACACAGTCGAGCTACTTGGTATTAATTTATTTAACATAGTACATTATCACATAGGCACTGCGAGACATACAATGTCCAACGCTTAAGTGCTTACATGCTTCGACGCATCAATGCCACAACGTATCAATACATCAATTCTTCTTGTGACCTAATTACACTACCTTATATAATGGTCGACAAGGTCAGTACAATATGTACGTGACCCAGTTTCATTCATTTGTTATAATAATGATGTTTATTATGTCGACCTAGACTTTAAATATCCTAATCAGCATATTATTGTCTAATATACCTGACATTATTTATTCGCTTATGGCGGAATGGTAAACAGAATAAGAATTATTTAATTAGGGTAACATGACATTACAATATGTACTTAAATGAAATCACGTTGATAATAATTTTACTCGCAATCAAATTTTACAACGTCCTCATTATAAACGGACGTACTTGGTATTTACATATTTTTCCATTTTAGAATGAAGACAATTATTTCAATGTAACACTAACAGCAACAATGAATGCAGTAAACAGCGTCATACCGAAGCTGGATAACTCCAAATGTGACATCAACTGTATGTTGAAAATCTATTCGAATATGGTTGCCCTTGTGTATAAAAATGCTGGAATGGTCCAAAAAATACCAGGTAATATTTTTGATTTTACAGTTAAATTGGGTAATTATGCGTATTACTAATTTTTCAGTTTATTCAAAACTCAATAACAACCTGAATTTCATTCCTAAACACAACCCACAAGAAACTGGATCTAATGTTGCCACAAAACCGCCGAAAATTATTACTACATGTCAAGGTGGCTATGGAATTGAGAAGGAGAGGCAACGTATTTGTGGTAAATCAATTACCTATTTATTAACATATAATATATATACCTATTTATATTTATAACATATTTATTTGAGAATACAAGTCGGCGTCATAAAACTCGGGCCATTAAACGCGACTGAAAATGTATGTGGTTTAATGGTTAGAAAGAATGGTAGACGCAACTTCCACCCCAGAAATTACAACCAATTGCTTGAATATTTTCAAGAGCAATGGGACAATTTGGACGAGGATTATATTTCCAATTTAATTAACTCTATGCCAACGTGTTTCTAGCTAGCGATTGCTGCATATAAAAGATGGAATGACAAAATATTTAAATTATTTTATTATCTTTTCAATTTGCATTTAATTAATTTGTGAATTACTTATTTCCTTTAAAACTTAATGGCATTTTGATTTCTTATATATTTTTTTGATACTGGATAGGGCTGGAACCTTTGATGTAACTATAACACTCGGAGTAGTTTCCACAAACACCAAAACACTTTCACTTCGCTCGACGCGCGTTTAGACAACAAAGTTGGCATCATCAGGAGTCGATTAAAACTAATCTTAAACTACAAAATCTACCATATTTTAACAATTTTCATGGTGACGTCACTAATGATATCACCGTGAAATTTACGCGTGACTAATCACGCTTCAATGATCGGTTGCTAAGCAAAGCAAAGCGGGCTATACGGTATAGGTCCCTTGTCGCTATTCATACTACTTTTACATTTTACAATTTCTATGCTCTCAAATGCATCCAACTGTCTATTATTGGTCACATTTCTAACTAATCTTAAATTACGAATATCTATTCTATAATTGTTCTCAAAAGCATGTTATGCAACACTAGACTTATCTGTTCTTCCATATTTTAGATGAGTCATATGCTCTTTAAATCTGGTGTTAATTGATCGTCTCGTTTGTCCAACATATTTTCGAATCATTACAACTAATTTCGTAAATCCCAGACCTTTCATTTGGAACAATTTTATCCTTGGGATTGTCTAAAAGTTGTTGTAATTTATTACTCGACGAATGAATCGCTGTTATACCCACGTTTTTGAAGACCTTTTGAAAACCACGAGTAAACCGGGGTTCGTACGGGATGGATACATATTTTGGAGTCTCTATATCCTTTTGAAAGGTCGTAGAATTACGAAGTGTGTCCTTAAATTTACGCTTCCTAATTAGTTTTTCAACTATATATCTAGGGTAACCATTACTCACAGCTATATCTTTAATTAATACTTTTTCTTTTTCAAACCTCTCATTACTGAGAGGGAAACTTAGTAAACGATGGACAAGAAAATTAAAACTTGTCATTTTATGTTGATAGCAGTGGTGAGAGTGATTAGGGATATATCTGATCGTACTAGTATCTTTTATATATATATATATATATATATATATATATATATATATATATATATATATATATATATATATATATATATATATATATATATATATATATATATATATATATATATATATATATATATATATATATATATATATATATATATATACATATATATATATATATATATATATATATATATATATATATATATATATATATATATATATATATATATATATATACATATATATATATATATATATATATATATATATATATATATATATATATATATATATATATATATATATCAAATTATAACCTATTGTCACTATTTTTAATTACTAATACATCTAAAAATGGAAGTTTTCCATTATTTCCTAGTTCATATGTAAACTTTACAGAAGTGAAACGACTATTTAAATTGGAAATGAAGTTTTCTACATCCGCAATCTTAGTGTCAAACACGGCAAAAATGTCATCCACATACCTCTGCCAAATCCTAGGAATATACTCGAATTCTTCTTTTGCTTTAGTTTCAAATCAACTCATGAAAACATCAGCAATGAAAGGCGATAAACAGTTACCCATTGCGGTTCCTTCATGTTGTTCATAGAACTTGTCATTGAAACGGAAGCAATTTTGTTTCATACAAAGTTTTGTAAGGTTTATATATTCTTCTATTACTTCTTTTCTATAGTTGTTTAATTCGAATAAATCCTCAAGATAGTCAAGGTCTGTGGAATTGGTAGACTCGGAAATAATGAACAAACATCAAAGGAAAACAAAATTCCACCCTCTTGCAATTGAATATTCTTGACCTTATCACTGAAATAATTCGAATTTTTAACTGAAAAACTAGGCTGTGCAATAGGCAAACTTTCAAATTCCTTAGTCAATCATTTTGATAAGTGGTAAGTCGGAGATCCAATAGACGATACTATTGGACGCACCGACTTCCCTGGCTTATGAATTTTTGGTAGACAATACAATCTAGGTACAGTAGGGTTAGATACACGTAACCTATTCTTAACAGGTGGAGTGATAAGGTTGTTACATGATTTGAGGACATTTTTTATTTCAGTGGTCATTCTTGGTAAAGTTCTTTATAAAAACCATTACTAATTAGGTTGTTTACCCGTTCATAATAGTCCTCTTTATCTAAAATAACAATCTTATTACCTTTATCTGCTTTTATATAAAAACAGTCTTTCTCGCGCAATCTTTTGATAGTCTTTCTAGGATTCTTTGAGCATGACTTTCTATTGTCTACGTTATTCATTATATTTTTAGAAATTTGGTTCCTGCAAGCCACTCTGACGAGACCCTTGGATGAATCAGACAGATATTAAATTGAACTTTCAATCCCTGCTACGACATCATCCAAAATCTCATCAGAAGGGGCTACAGCAAAGTTTAAACCCTTGTTTAGAAGGTCAAGTTCTTCTTTATCAAAAGAGTGTGACGAGTGATTTTCTACAATATTAACGACCTTCCGAGGAACATTTTTTGGTACATTAGTAGTCAATTTTTTAAATTTTTCGACGCGCGTCCAGCGAAGTGAAAGTGTTTTGGTGTTTGTGGAAACTACTCCGAGTGTTATTTTTTTGATATTATTTGAGTAATAAATGTGAACAAAACAACTTTGATTGTGAACAAAACAACTTGGTCGATTTATTCATTAAAAAATTGTTCTCGAAGCTCTAGGGCCTACACTTTGCCTAATACCGTACCTCGCCGACCTTAGTGGGATACCCTGTATATCGGTTTAAAGGATTAATGGGCAAGCGTGATTTATTGCACGCATTTCATAGGATTATAGACCATCTATATTGTTGCTGTAAAACATGTTTTAGTTCAGAGGACGAAGATAGTTCTCCGTACGACTTCGTCCTGTAAACGAAAACGTGTATAGTGGACTGGAGTTTTAGTTTACCGAGTGTCACAATTTGTTTTCAGTATACAGTCGGCTAACATCAAAAGTTTTTTATAGTTGTTTCTTTATCCTTTACTCTTTGCCGCCAGCCGCCTGAATTGTGACACTCGGTTCAAAACTACACTCCACACAATGCAGATGGTCAATAATCCTCCGAGATACATGCCGCTTGCTCGTTAAGGGATCTCCTTTAGGGAGATTCGTATTTGGATCGAGGACTATAACTGAAATAAACGATATAAACGATCGAAATCTTTATTTTATAGCTCTAAGACATTTCGCCATCTACATGAGTTAATTAACATTAAGTAAAAAACTACTTTCATCGGTAGTAATTTAATGGATCCATCATTTACCATGCATTTTTTTGTTGCAGTTGTCTGTCCGAGGAATACGTATAGTGACGATGACAGGGCATTTTGTCAAATATGTCCGGCTGGACAATATCAACCTCTGATGGGGTCCAAGTCTTGCCTCATATGTTCCTCACCTGTAGACGATTCGATATGCCTTCGGATGCTGGTAAATAATTATTTGTAGTATTCGTTAATTATTAAATTAACTTCAGAAATTCACATATCCTGTTACGTTCACTCTTGTCAATTGACTTAGATATCAGAAGGTCGTTGTAGGTATATAATTCTGATTAATTCTATTAGGGAAATCGACGGCCCTCTTCCTTTAACATTTATTATTAGATCTCAAGGCATGTATGTCACAAGTTTAGTAACGACACATTGTGTTATGATATTTTTCGTAGAACATTATTGATTGGTGTCAGCATATAGTAGTCACTATTTCCTATTCTGTGAGCGCGTTTAGGCTGTCTGCAGTTTTACACATGACCTGATTTCAAGGCCTTTGTGTGGGCATATAGGACGAAGCCACTTTTTCTTTCCTTTTTTCCTTTTGCCTCGTGAACGAGTGGTAACGCGACATATTTCAAATTTAAAAAATTGTTTTCTTATAAGAATAAATACGTTGTTATTTCCACGATAATGGAGGATTTAATAAGAAAATAACTGTGGTATGTTTTTGTGGTTTGTTAACCGCACACGTTCAATGGTATGTATCGGTTTCAACTTTTTGAAATAAGTAAGCGATTTTTTTTTGTTGCCATGAGGCCATTTTCTATTTCCACCTTCTTATGTTCTCTCGAGCCTGCGTTTCCTTAAATTCCTAGTATTGATTGAGGGACACATAACATTAGACAACCTTTCGAAGCAGCTTCCATCAACTCAGCTTCTTACGTCGAGTGTAGGTCACTCCATCTTGTAACCTCGAGATCTTGTCGTAATCTCGACACCTAGTAACTTTGACATCTTGTAATCTTGGGCATCTTTTTTAACATTGGCACATGTAAACTGGGAACTTCATCCACCTCAAACCGTCGTTGATTTGCCTCCACCGAGTTGAAATCTATCAACTACATACGTAGACTTGCTGGAGAGACCCACCTTACTGGACCACTTGCTGCCTCAGATAAGATTAGTTTAGGCATACTCTTTTAATGGTTCTTGAGACTACTATAGTATGCACATATAGATAATGATTAACTACCGTTTAAGCTCTCATTCTACTTGGCTTTACCTAAATTAATTTTCATAGTGTACGAATAGGTACTTGAAGGATGCCGATACTCATATAGTATGGTAGGTATGTTTATTTCCAAACCTAAATTGAATATGTATTTACCTGTACACTTTCGTTATTACGATCAATAAATGATTCATAGTGTAGCTGCTCGAGATATGCTGATAAGTTGTGCTAAATTGACTCGTGTCGAGGACGCAATTTATTTTATTGTATGCCTTTAGCAAGTTCGTACAAAACTTTAGTACTCAGAAGTACTGTTATAAAATACCTATCTCAACCTCATCTCTCAAATCAGAACGTTTTTCAAAAATAGATTTTTCTTTAATGTCCGAAACTTCTTAATTTTGAAGCTACACAACGCCCATTCAAAAACCATTTTACATGTAATTTCAAGGGCTGCAAGATCATATACATATACAACGTGCCCAAACCCTTCATATTCAAAAAGTAAAATGTTGGAGGGCTCGGGAGTGGTGGACGTGCGCTAATGCAAACTTATAACAGATTTTTTATAGAAATTAGACAGAAATTAGTTTTTTACAGAAATGCTTCCGGTCAAAGAAATCGAAATTGCCACCTAAAGTCTTTCTAATAAGTATGTGCAGTTCAACAACCGGCAAACCTGACCTACAGAATGTTTCTCATGGGCGTAGCCATCTTTTTTTTAGGGTGTTGAAAGTAGAAGATTTTTATATGCATATTTTCAACATACAACTGATATTGAATACAAGTTTCCACACCACTCATGAAGTATTGCTTTCAGCGCGTTACCATTTTCTAGTGGGTGGTTTGCCAGTAGCCATATTATCCACAAGAAACAAAAACAAATATGTACAAAACAGCCAAGTAGCCGTGAAAAATAAACGTTAAAACGGAAAAATAAAAATATATATTCCAAAATAGAGCAAAAAATTCTCAAGAAAAATAAAAATACCTTAATACTTTACACCTTAGTACCGTAATACCTTAAAAACGTGTAATCAATACCTCGATTTTCTATATCACTATTTAATAATATTATACTCATTAATATCACTATTTTCAGTCACTTTCCACTTCATCTTCACTGTCACTATCGCCATTTCCAATATTAATCACCATGGGGTCTATGGCTTGGTCAACCGCCAAATCCACGTCCCACATTATCTGTTCCTCTTCCATCACGTGATTAATACATTCTGCCAATTTTCTGATGTGACATTTTCTATTGCTCCTCGATGATGTCTCTCCACGTCTGCTAATTTAAAAGTTCGATACACTCTCGCCACTTCCAGAGTAATTCAATGGGGTTCCATTCGTAGTGATAAGGTGGTAATCTCAACAACAATAATCTCAACAATGCGTCAATGCCATCCCCTAATACTTTCTTATATTTATGGACATGTTATCAACTACCTTGCAATAATTCCGCTCTCAAGTAATTTTCTTGGTAAGGAATGGCCTTTTCTATTAACCATTCTTGAATTCTTCTCTTTTTCCATGATTGCTGGGGTGTTTTTTCACATTTTAGGCTATGATAAGGCGCATTATCCGTAACCATGACACTTCCTGATTGCAAATTTTTAAGTATGCCGGCAAACCATTCCTCGTATACTTCGGAATTCATTTCCTCGTGTTAGTCGTCTCCGGTCTTCTGGGATTGAAATATCAATTCTCCATTAGGCAAAAATCCACTATCACTTAATATGCGTTATGATTAAACGGCGACCTTTTCCAGACGCCATTTTTAAACCAGATGTCCAGCCTTCAATCGCAGCTTGCCGTACATTATTCACGTTTCCATCCTGCCGGACTCTCTTCACATTATCCTTCGTTGACCCATGTTTCGTCAGTGTAATAAATTTTCCGCCCTTCGTTTCGAAACTTTTTTATTTTTCGAAGATAATCCATCCGCCAAGCAACTATTTCATATCTTTCTATGAGAATACTCATAATTCTTTCTAAAGAAACCATTGACCGTTCGACGTATCGCAGTTTTTGCATCTTCGTCCACTACGATCTTATTTCGACCGCTTTTTTGTGTCGCTGGTTGTACACTTGTATGTATCTTTTCTTCTCTTAAAAGTGTGTACATGCTTGTTGCAATGAGGTTGATCCCTTTATATGCAGAAAAATACTCGTAAAATAATTTTCTTCTCGGCTACCGTTCGATAGTGCCTACGTTTTGGAATATTTTTCATCGTTCACTGATATTATATTGTATCACAATTACAGTAAAACAGCACTACACAATCGCGAATATCTCAACCAATGCACTACTCAATCGCGAATGACCGATACACAGAATACGCGCGAAAATCCCGCCAATGCTGGTGATTAATGGGACGATGAGTTTACACGATTGTCCCAAATGAAAACAGATTGCACGTCATTTCCAATAAGTTAAAAAGAGACATATGCTTTCTATGTCAGCTTTCCGGCTGCGATATGAGCGGTGTTGCCGCTTTTAACTACCAAAATAGATATTTACGGGATTTCCATATTATAGTAGAGGAAGATAAATGTAAAAATGGCTAACATCTTGGCCTATACTATTACATGTGGCAACAGCAATTGTTCTTTTAGGCGGTTCGTGCACTTTGTATATATCTAGAACTTTGTATATATGTATCCAGAACTATTAAGGCGGGTATCCATATGAGCCAATGCCCCGTAACGTAACACCGAGCATGTTACATAGTGTTGCAAGATGATACGACACACATTTTGACTTATTTTGATTTTTGGCCGTGTCAATCACCTCGTAACGTAACCGAATGGGGTTACACCACATTGACTTATTCTCGACGCTCATCAAAGTCTTTTAATCTGACTTCAGCAGTATGAATGCCGCTCTGCAGTTACAGCTAGCAGCAGCTTCATATATTTTTATTCACCACCAGATTTTGAGCAAGAGAAGACGGAAATCTCCGCGATGGTGGATCTCGAAATTATATTGAAGTAAGGAAGATCTGCAGTGGGTCAAACTTGATGGCGGATGAAACTTGATGGCGAATTTCAAAATCAATCATCATATCAATGGGATGTACAAAAATTTCACAAGAATGCATCCCACTGAATTCCTACTAAATTCAATTGGGCCATCGATTTCTATACAATCGGTCACATTGCGTTTTTTGGTCACTGGCGATTCATACGCGAGCCTCCAATATTTGTTTAAAACTTCTAAACGGTCAATTAGCAGAATCGTCCCTAAAGTATGTGATGCGATTAAAAACATCGAATGCAACAGTACACGACACACAAGTCTAACGCCGACTCCACACTTGCGTTATTCGCTGACGAATAATCGCTGTCGAATAATCGCTGTTCGGGAAATATACTGCATGTGTGGATAAAAAGTTCGTGCTTGTTAGCAAATATTCAGCGTGTTTGCCCGAACACGAATATTTTCCGTCTCGAGTCGGTAAATTAACACACATCAAAGCACCCGAATATTTGTTCAGTTCATGTTCGCGCCATCGCACACACTTGTGTTTAAGTTTTTCAGGTTAGGTTAGCTTTCTCAACGTACACATAGTATCGTAGTTTAACGAGTTTGAAGATTTTAATATTTTTAATAGTGATCAGTAAAGTGATAGGAGTCCCTATACCCTGGTTCCGAAATAGTGTGGAGTGATTCATACATAATATCACACCACCATCACAATTGAACGGTCTGTCTATTTGCAATGGATCACAGAATTTCTTAGTGTGCAAATTTGTGTACACTCTATTGAAATGGTGGGCAGAACTCATTAGTAACCGGGTCTACCACTCTCATTGGTGACTTTTAGGCGGTTCTAAATTAAATTAAATTTCATTGGTCATAGGTAAAGACGCCGGATTTCCGTGGATATATTGACGCATGCGCTGTTTCATGCATGTATGTTTTGGGGCGACAGTGGCGCTTCATTGTGTCTTATGTACGGTTGACTCGCGATATAAATTAATTATAATATTGTGTTATACGCGAGTGTTTATAGTGTTTTTATGCGATGGAAGCGACGAATGCGAGTAGTATTGGTTCTAAAACCAATAATTCCAATCGTATGCGACTGAATTTGACAGGAGGAGAACTGGAAATGATGAAAAATGTATACGAAGGAATATTCGAACGGTATTCTGGAATCACTAAAACTGAGGCAGTTGATATATGCGCTTCGTTGACAAAAGTCTGTGTGAATAGTGTGTTTTGTGCAATTACAGATAAGGAACCCATTGCAAAAAAAATGATACGCCTATGGAATTTTGTTCCCTTCGCCCCTCATCTCCCTGATCCGTCCATATGCTGGTGATGAATCACTCCACATTATTTCGGCACCAGGGTATAAGACTGATAAATAAAATGGAGTGGAGAAATGAAGCAGTTATGGAAGTTATCAAATTGACCCGATGGCTCCTTTACTAAATCTGCAAGCATAGGCATTCCACTGTACCTAAAATAATATATTTGTTTTGTATAATTCACCTACATCTATATTTTTCATGTCTCAAAATGTCTTGAAGAACTTACCTTTCTCTACTTTGATGAAGAGAAACCATCCACCATCTTCTCTTTCTGGGCTTCTTTTTCTTTTCATTTAAAGAATAATTATAATAACACATAAAAAAATGGGCCGCTGCAGCTATTGTATCATCGTCATTCATCTTGACGTAGACGAGGGTGATTCGCGAATATTTTCCGGGGTAAAGATCAAATCCAAATATTCAGTTTCAAAAGTGATTTGTGTGGATGGTCTAAAAAGCGAACATTCACATTCGTACATAATTATTTGTTACCAAATATTCGCCGAATTTCCGAATATTTGTATACGCAAGTGTGGAGCCGGCGTAAGCACCCTTTCCAACTTGTCGTTGCACGTGGCCGTGTCCTTTCTTTGGTGCGACGGGTAAAACCGACAAATGGTGGTTCGGGTTGTAACGGTTACGCGTGTCTAGTTGGTTACGGGTAATATGCAACAGTTATTCGTCTCCACTAGCCGTAACGTAACATGTTCGTGGCTACGTTACGAGTCATTTGTTACAAGTGGATACCGGCCTTTAGGTGAAAGTAGATGGTAATTTCGATTGTTTGACCGGAAATAGTGAAATTTATATTTCTGAGGCCCGATATTTTTAATATGTAACTATTGCTCAAACTATCTTCCTATGCATACTTCAAATATCTAATCATTATTGTCCATGAAATATGGATTGTGATAAAATGCTGGGATTTTATTTTTTTCTTAAATAATAACTAAATTGGTGTAAAGAATTGTGAAATTGTAAAAGGTGAAATTGTAAAACTGCAATTTTTGTTTGTAGTACTGCTTCGAAACAAGCAGTTTCGGACAGAGTAGATCACTTTGTTTGTCCATTGTAACTACGAGAGATGTATTTGAACAAGATGCAATGGCGTTCTGCTTGACGACTTTAGCCTCTGCTTTTTTTAAAATATGAAGCTCATATTCACTTTTGAAATAGATACTGCCATTTTTAAAACCAGGGCATTGATATTTAACTGTAGGGCGCCATGATATTTCAATTTTATAGCGCTATTATGGAACCAATACTAAATAAACTATATATCGTTGGATTCGGAATTAAATTCTACACATTTTTTGTATAAACTTTTTTCCCATATAACTTAGTGTTTTTCAAATAAAGTAGATTAAAAAATTTTGGATAACTTAAATTTTACTTTTTTCCCAAATTCTCAATTAGACATTAAATATTTTAAATTCTAGTATTTTTTTTTTGCAAAGAATATTGTTTTGTAAGTATTCTGTTTTTTTGAAATTGAGAATCGGTCAATTCTTACTGAAGATATCTTTTTTTTAAAATCGCCCTAACCGCCATCTTCACTTGTATATTACTGGAGAAATGTCCATTTTCAAAAATGCCCACATGCCATTGGGTAGTTCAGTAGACCTATATAATCACAAAATAAAGAGTTTTCGAACTTAACACGACATCGAAGCGAACCGACCATATGATACTAGACTACTAATATCAATACTATGTATAATCTGCGCTACTTTCATGTAACAGAAAAAAAATGTTGATATAACGCATGTTGATATGTTTGCATGTTTACAGCAATGCGTATCATTCATAAATTATTTTGAAGGTTTGTATAGGTAAGTATACCAAGACAAAAGTGGAACACATGATTTTTTTTCAGCACTACTTATTCTTATGCAGCTTGGTAATAACAACACTGACATTTTGCAGTTGTATTTTTGAAGGGTTACAAAACATAATATGTTCATCAGTTCCTTAATTAAATATTATAAAGATTAACTACTTGATGGAACGATGCATATGTGAGAGAAATAGAATCGTAAAAAAAGTAGGTATCACCTTTTTTTGTTCTCTGCCCTGCATTTAAACCCATAGCGCATTGATCCTTACTTTAGTGGCTTAAATATGGATATTTTATTTTTATCCAAAATTTCATTAAAACATTTTCTTCTTCACATTGTGTTTCTATACAACATTCCTTGTACACTGCATGCATATATCTGTAAGATCTAAAAGAGTCTTCAACTTGAAGAGCGATAGTAATGGCTAGGGACTTTCAGCAGTAACCTTAACCACTGTTCTACCGAATTACACTTGTATTGTTTGTTTATGTTCTCATTATTATTTCCTTTTTTCAATGTGAGATTTTGTTTTTTTTCCTTTTCTCTCCTCTTTTAGCTTCTCTATTATTATCGTTTTCAATATTATTTTCTATATTTCCTTCTTTATTTTATTCTTTGATGCTAGTACCTAAATTTTCACTGTTATTAACAGTGCTGTTGCGTGAAACACTTATCTCTACATTATCCTGAATCCAGTTATTGAATGTATCTTTTCTTAAAAATGTCGACAAAAAAATTTCTGCATACCCTAACCTTTAGTCCAGAAGGGCCAGGTAAAAAACAATCAAAGCCATTACATTTTCGTTGATTTTGTTTTATTG
>CAXKVY010007955.1:0-17500 GCA_964058915.1 Tetropium fuscum
TCTGTTTACGAAAGGGGTGGAGCACCCCTTCCACCCCGCCACTGTGCAAGTTTTTGAACATTCTTACCGCTTGTTTTATGCGCCTTAATTAATAGGCATTATCCCCCAAACATGAAAAAATCTAAGCGTTCGTTTATAAGTCATAAAGAAAATTCGAGAAAAAAAATATAATGACATTACACTGTCAGAGAAACAACGGCCAAGTATTTTCGACAGGAACAATACAACATGTTGATCCTATGTAGGTTAAGATATGTGTAAAATATTTAGTGAATATATCATTCCGTTCAGAAAATATTACACATTAATGTAAAAAAAATGAAACTTTAACACCTTGTATCTTCCTTAGGAAGCTAGATCGGCCATATATTTATAGGCACTTTTCTTTTTAAAAACGTGCGTTCTATCCCCTGTTAAAGTTTGTCTACAAAAAACTGACTCACCCTGTATATATATATATATATATATATATATATATATATATATATATATATATATATATATATATATATATATATATATATATATATATATATCATTTTAATTTGTCTGCAACTTCTATTTTTTTCTGTTTTTGTATCATTCTCCACGATTTACTTTCAAACTACATGCAAGGAATACTGATTTTTCCTCTAAACATCTGCGTAAATAGTCGGAATATATAAAAATGCAATATCAAGAAGACGAAAAATTAAAATATTATTTATGTTCATTCATCTATTTCACGCTACATTTCATATAGCAATCGTAAAATTCAATTACGCGCAATAGCGACACAAAAGCATATCAGTGGAATATTCACATTATCATATCTCAAAATTATTATATTGATGTGGCATTTGGATCTTTTTTGAAGTTTTTATTTTGTCACTAATTACTAATGGTACCTACTGCAAATGCTGAAAATACCTATCATCCTAGCCACAAGTAATTAAAATTGGACTCCAAGAGCATTCTGGTTGCAGGTGGTATTTTCAATACGCTTTGATACTTGCCAAAGACGCAAGATATATGAATTTTTAAGGGTACTA
The DNA here is from genome assembly GCA_964058915.1 of Tetropium fuscum. NCBI lineage: Eukaryota > Metazoa > Arthropoda > Insecta > Coleoptera > Cerambycidae > Tetropium > Tetropium fuscum. The sequence continues at coordinate 1,032 of CAXKVY010007955.1, forward strand.
TGATATGCACATTCTGATGATAAAAATATAATTATAATATATAAATTATAAGATATTAAAATATAATAATTATAAATTAAAGATCTATCCCGGGGACTTCATATATATTAAAGTTAGTTAACATTTTTTGTTTGCAAATTAAGCGTTTCGGTACGATTTTACTCCTGCTGCCATGTGTTCCAAAACAAGGTTCAAATAAATACTATAGTCGCAGTTATAAGAATACTATAGTCGCAGTTATAAGAATACCATTTGTGTGAGACGAAATGGTTGTCAGGGTTAAGAGTGCTTGCATTTAAAAAATGATTTATCCGCGTTATAAACAGGCTGCCATTAAGAAGTATACATGGTGTGCTAGGATAATATATGAAGATAATATATAAAGGTAATATATGAAGATAATAAATGAAGATAATATATGAGGAGAATATATGAGGATAATATATGAAGATAATATATGAAGATTATATATGAAGAAGACAATATATGAGGAAAATATATATGTTATATGTTAATAAGTTCCCAGGATGTTCCTTAAATTTGTCATCTATTATCATCAGAATATGCATATGATAATAACCTCCAAAAGCTATACCTACTAGATAAAATCACGTCCGAAAATCTGTCACTATCTCCCGGTCTATATGTTTATGTACACAATTACTGTAACCAACTACCGAAAAACCAGCTTTGGTAAAGCTTTGGTACACTCAGAGAAATTTTTCGGCTCTGGCTATTAAACTATAAGATAGATTATAGATGTAATCAGTTGAAGGTGTTTAAGGAATATAACATGAAGATTTTACATCTTATAATCAGTCTGCACAGTACTTACTTGACCTAAGAAAATAGGCTTTATAAAATTATCGAATAGCGGTAATCAAAAATGGCACTGAAAGCAGAACATTTACCAAGAATTCGAAATAAACCACATACACCTTGTTTATTTAGGCATTATGCTTCAGAAAAGCAAATAAACGTCAACTCTGTCATATACCTCACCATATGCCCCCACAAATTCACCTAAAAACACTTCAAAACAATAACAACCCACATACCTTTATGTTATATTGGACAAACAACTATATTAAGACACTATTGAAGACACCCTACAGAGTTGGGTGGTATGTCGAAATGTTTTCCTATCGATTGCGGAAGCGGACGCATGCGTCACGACGCCGGACTCGGGTATTGATTCGCTCGTATGGACGATCAAGTACATTTCATATCCGACACATGTAGCAAGTTTAACAACTCTTTTCATCCTTAATAGGACACACACTGGCGATAATTAGGGGTTCTTACACCCTCAACGTGCATGTGCATGGGAGACAATTTAACGCGTCATACGGCTTTTTCATAATATAGTTATTAAGTGTCTGATGACTATAATTCAATATTATCACAAAGTTGATTTAGAAGGGATATACTTCAGTTTATATGTCCGTTAATATATAATTAATTGATGCAGTCTAGACGAAATAAATTATAGCATCGTCGATGACACGTGATAGATATACATTTTTAAACGCTTCAGGTGCAGCATATTCCAATTATGAATTACTGATGATATGGTGTAGCACTACCTCAGAAAGTACGATTCAGAGAAGTAATACTTAATACATGATTTCCTCAATTGTTCCAAGTAAGAAAGTCATTTTCAACACAGCTCATAAATTGTTAGGTATTTAATATTGTTATAATATTTTCAAAACCCTTTCACTTTAGGAAACGTCTTACTTTTCATAACCAGTTACGAAAAGTAAAATATTACGCAACTGGTTATGTAAAGTCCATTTCATAGTAGGTTATTTAGACCTGACAAGCTATGAAAGTGACGAGCTGTCACCCCGTTACAACCTACTGGATTGTTTTTAAACGTATAAATTCAGAGTTTTCTTCTCATAAAATATAAAATTGGTGAAAATTAGAAAAAACCTTGTATGAAACACGTTGGGAAACACTATTTTGTGTAACTCGCATCCTTTTGCGGAACTCGCTAGCGGTCGTTCCGCAGAAATCTGCTCGTTACACAAAATAGTACTTTTCCCAACTAGTTACATAAATATTGTACCTATAATATTAAAATATTGTTACTTAAAATTGACACTGCGACACTGTCTATTTTGCTAATTCGCCTTGACGTCTCTTGGAACATGATCAAATCATAGAATATTATATGGACGTGGTACCTACACGTTTTAGAAACAAAATTTTATGACAAATGAAATATAGCACTTGAGAATAGTTGGCAAAAAAAAATACAAATACTGAGCGGCACGTATTCTTATATGCTCTCTCATATATGTTTAATATAAGTACATATTATCAAACCATGTTCAGTTTCATTTTATTCAGCAAGGAAAATAATATCACTCAAACTCGAAGGCAGCGTATCTTAAGATAAATCGTGCTTTTATTCAGAAAAGTAATGGATCAGACCTAGAAAGCCTTGGAGATTTGAGATGAATAGTCCAATCAAAGAAAGGTTGTAGAGGTAAATGGAAGGTGGACAATTTTTAACGTAAGAACTTTGTTTCGACTAATTAGATGGTAAACGTGCCCCACTCCTGTCACGTAAGTTCTGCGGCCCTTTCCACCGAAAAGGATCAGATAGAAGACCCATCCCGGTTTTTAACATTTTTCACATCTCCGAAACTTTGCGCAATAGCGATAAAGCCATGTTTACTAAATTCGATAATTTTGAAAAAAAATTGCCCCATATTTTCCCTTATTTGACCACTCTTTGGATATTCGTCCTATGAAAATATGAGAAGTCCTATAAGAAGTAGTATAGCACTAAATTTCCTTCAAAAATATATGATAAATTCTATTGTATCTTCAACCGTTGACCATGTTGGTTATTATGCGAACTATGCTCTTGTTGGTTATTATGCGAAATACAACAATGTATATTTACAGGGTGTCCACAAACAACCTTTAAAAATACGGAGTTTTGTGAATTTAATGATGTAAAGGCAGGATATGGAAAATATATTACTACGTTTTATATGGGCCTAATGGTATATATGTCAAAATGACGCCATATCACATCTGATAGCGTTATTTTGTAATTGGCTGATATATACCAGTTAACTAAATTGAATGTTTTTTCAAATGTCAATGCTCCTACAAATATATGCAGCACAATTATACGGTAATAGGCTCCTTTTAATATTTAAAATAGCTATTTATGCAACCAGTTGGGAAAAATACATGATCACGACGAGCAGATTTCTGCGGATCGAGCGCTAGCGAGTTCCGCAAAAGGATGCGAGTTACACAAAATAGTGTTTCCCAACGTGTTTCATACAAGATCTGTTTCATACGTGTTTCATTCAGGATCTAATTTTCACCAATTTTATATTTTATGAGAAGAAAACTGAATTTTATACGTTTAAAAACAATCCAGTAGGTTGTAACGGTGTGACAGCTTGTCACTTTCATATCTTGTCAGGTCTAAATAATCTACTATGAAATAAGCTTTACAAAACCAGTTACGTAATATTTTACTTTTCGTAACTGGTTGTGAAAAGTAAGACGTTTTCTAACGTCAAAGGGTTTTCAAAAGTGTCACTTTACATGTCAAAATCAGAAAATAGTATATTATGTAACAAGAGTTGTAAATAGCATATTACGCACGAGTGGAAAAAGTTACGCGTGTAAGTGTAATTCCACGAGGGCGTAATTGCTTTACAACTCTAGTTTTGTACTATCTAACTCTACTTTATCTACGACCACATTTAATTAGTATTAAACGTGTAGAAACGAGATAAAAATATTTTTACTTACATTTGTGATAATAATTATTAATAAAAACAGTACAATTATGAAAATCTGGTGTGGCATTAGATGGGGCCATAGTGACATTATTGTTATTATTGCTGGGGCATAGTGACCCGCTCAGCAGCTGCCTGCCCCAAAAACTATTCACGTCGTCTCCCGGATTTCTTCTGCTATGAGCAACTACGTGTGGACATCCTCCAAGATGAAGCTCCCGAAGTTCTTTTAGGACCACCGTGAGTGTATACTTTCTATCAGCTCGGGTTTTCAATTATCTTCTGACGATGCTGCAACTAGCAAAATACGATCCTGATGATGACTAGTAAATCAACCTATTACATTTTAAACGAAAAATATTCCCACGTAATTAATCCCTTTAACTTAATATTACTTTTCCATTACCTTGGAAGATTAGGTATACAAATCTTCTTTCTATCTATATATTTATAGCTTACAAAAAATACATTAAAATAATATATTAAATTGTTAGCCGAAGCACGCGCGAAGAGAAACTTTTAATTGGCTTTCTTTTCTCGTAGCTTAACCACGCGGATAAAAACACCCAAAATAACTTTTCGAAAGCTTTTGAAAGTTTGACAACGTTCGACGTTATATAATTAATTTAATCTTCTTGTAAGTCATGAAATAGGTAGGTAAATATATAACGCCCATTACGAATACAGCGTAGAAAAAAGGCGACAGGTAGGTATTAAAAGTAAGACTAACCTATATTTAAATTATTTTATTTAGGTTGACTTCGTATATTTGTTTATATTTTTGTCTTTTTGTTTAAAATATTGCAACTGCTTTTACAACTAGGTGCTTCCCGATGAGATAGACTTAAAATTTGGTAGGTGTATAGTGTTCCGGTGACAACTCATCGTTTTGCACAAATGTAATTCAGCCTGTGTAATAGCATATTACACTGACAATATTTACGTCAAATGAGAGGCAACAGAGTATTCCAGCGACAATATTTATGTCAGATAAACGTCAAAGAACTATGAATTTTATTTCAACAAGAACAACCAAACTGGTCGCAATTTGACTTATGGCATGTTTTTGTATTACTTGAAGTTGAATTTGCTACTTCTTCCAGAATTGTAGGTATTTAAATTGTTGTTATCAAACCGGTTCATTTTGGAAATTACATCTAATTATATACTATTTGATTTTCTTTCAAAATTAACATTCTTGTTTCATTGAATTGTCCTCCGAATACAACTCGTGCTCTCAGTTTTACTTCAATATTTGTCATTCATTCATTACTCGTTGCTTCCGTTTTTGGAAAATAAAAAATAATTAGGTACTCGCGCTTTGCTGTGCTTAAAGTCACTCAATACAATTTTTGACTAAAACTTTAAAAACCAAAATGGCGGACTATCCTATTTATGAACTGATTTGTCTCAAACGTGAAACTGCGCGGTGTTTAAGGTAAATCAATACAATTTTTCACTCAAACTTAAAAACTCAAAATGGCGAATCCAAAATGGCGGACTATCGAATTTATTAACCGATCTGTCTCAAACTTGGTACTTGGGGTTGTTTAAGGTTACTGGGCCTATTTGGTTGCTTTTAACGAGTCCCATACATTACATTACTTGGTGACCAGAGTTTGATGATGGAGGCAGGAGGTGGGCAGTGTAACTAAAAACTACAAAATAAAAGTAGTTAAAAAAACGTTTAACTTAAACGGTATCATCAGTTGTACTAAAAACTACAAAATAATTAGGACACAAACCTGGACCCTCCTGAGATTCTGACGTTTGGTAAGAAAAGAAAACGTGGGGCGCATATAAACTCTATTTGAAATGCGCCCCACGTTTTTATTTCTTACCAAACGTCAGAATCTTAGGAAGGTCGATGTTTGTGTCCTAATTATTTTGTAGTTTTTAGGAAAACTGAAGGTTTAAAATAAAACCGTTTTTACCTATTTTTTTTATAATTATATCACATATATTGTTAAACGTAAATAATCTTGCATATGGTCCTACTAGCATTTTTCTTATATGTTTATATGTTGTTTCGGTCTAGGCGCTAATGAAAAATTCAAATTTTTGTATAAAGGAGCGACGCGATCCGCCATCTTGAAATAAAGACTCAAAATTTTTGTTCAACATGTTCGAATGGTTTATTCGACGACAAAAATATCTCAACATAAACTTCAAAAAGTCAAAATACCTACCCTGTTTTAAACCCATTTTTTTTTGTAATATTGTATAACGATTTACAACGGACGAAAGGCGAATATTTTTCCTTTTCGCTGATTTTCACTATTTTTCTAAAAAATATTTCTCGCCATTCTTTATATAATTGTTATAATTTTGAAAACTCATATTATTTCCATTTCTCACCACCATGAAATAGTAAATAGCGAGTTGCGCAAAATTTCAATTCCACTAACTTCAAACGCAAGAACAATGTCATGCAGCATAAAAATCGAGGACGAAAGAATTTCCTTCAACCCACTAATGTTGTTACAGAAAATGAAGGCCAAGGAATCCGACGACGTAATTAACAATTACCTTAAATTGGACTGAGCTTGTTTGCCTTTTTTCCCTTCTTACTTTTCTTAGTAGAAGTAATAAAGAGAAAACGAGAAAACGAGAAAACGAGAAAACGAGAAAACGAGAAACCGAGAAAACGACAAAACTTATGTTATTTTCGTACATGGTCGATATTTTGGCTTGAATTATAAGACAGTGTTAAAGTTTTAAACCCCCTCCCATTTTGGGGGTGGTGAAAACGAAAAAAATGGTGTCAACAATTTTTAACAAGCACAGCACCCCTTGAAACGGCCAAAACCACAATATTTCCTGTAATCCTACCCGATAACGACGGTTTTGGTGAAAGTTTTATATATTTCGTTCGTATGAGGCGACATCCAGGGAGGGGAAAGTTGACATCCAGGGAGGAGAACGTAATCACCCCTGGGGGTTGATTGTACCCTCCCAGAATATTCATTTTCCACAATTTTCCGGGTCATTTTTTGGTCGTTTGAGGGGTGACGCTAGTTAAAAATCTTTGACATTATTTTTTCATATTTAGCACCCTCTACAACTGGGTGAGTGTAGGTTACTTTCTAGATAAATGACGACATTAACCACGTTAGTAAATAATACATACGAACAAATAATAAACAATTACCTAATAGATATGTAATTTTGAAAGCAAGCATCTTTAAAACAACTATAAGTTAGTACATTATTTTTTTTTTATATGTAAGATCATATGAACATTAAAATTTTGCACAAATACCTTTATCATTATCATTGATAAACCGATAAACCGGTTTAATGAATAAAAATAATTTTCGCGTGTAAAAATTTATTATACCTAATACCTACCTAAAAAATGGTAAAATCGTAAAAAAATAGGTAACTTTGAAAGACTGTATCTCAGTTAATTTTTAGCAAAAATACTTTTGGTTGCCATTTCGACGGATTTTGCGTTGCTTTCTTTTTTGTGAACCAATGCCTATGCCTAAATCTACTCAGAAAGAAGTTATACATAAAAATGTGAAAAACAGAAAATTTTAATTTTTCGGTTTTTTCACTTATTGTGTTTAAAAAAAGGTTTCTTGACTTTTTTGTAATTTGCTATTTAGATAGAAAATTTCATTTTCTACAAAAATTGTATTATGTGTATATGTATATACTAAAAATGCATACCTTTTGAGTTACAGTTAAAAGTTTATATCTCAATACAATTTTATTATAATAGTGGACAAATTTACTCCGTTCTCAAAAATACAAGTTTAAATAGCACTTTGTGGATTTATCATGTTAAAGGTACAATTGAACAAATGAAACAATAAAATACACTGCACGTTTTTGCAAAAATTGGTCCACTTTGATGAGTTGTAACTTTTGAACGAATGGATGTATGAAAGGTTTCCCTTCCCTTTGAAAGGTTTTTTTGTCAAAAAGAGTGTTCTTTCAGCAGCGAGTGTGCATAATTGCATTCATTTGCGTTTATTGATATTGATTTCACATGGTGATTTTTAAAGCTATGATTTTTCTAGCAATTTTTTTGATGTACACGAGATAAAAGAGTCACCCTATATATTTCATTGTAAGGTCATCTATAGCCTTATATCTTAGTTATGCGCAATTTTTTAAATTTTGGTCATCTCATTTGTGTCAAAAGATATGATTTTTTACTACGAATTTACACAAAATGTCAAAAAGGAAGTTTATTATAAATTTTTAACGCAATAACAATAAAGAATGAATTTAAATATTAAACGTTAATTAATGATGGGTGGGGCCACCTCTACTCCTTATCACCTCGTGACTCGTGACATCTCTGAGGCATAGGTGCTGCTGATGACGTTATTGATTAGATCACCCGGGATGGCGTCCCATTCTTCTTGAATTGCATTTCCCAGCTCTTCAATCACATGTGGTTCCATTTCGCGATCCAACATTCTTATTTGGAGCGCATCCCACACGTTTTCGATGGGGTTGAGATCCGGCGAAAGTGCCGGCCACTCCATTCTCGTGATATTTTCTTGTTGAAAAAATTCGTTAGCTCTATGTGGTCTGGCGTTATCGTCCATATAGACAAACTGATCACCTATTCGATGAGACAGAGGAAGAACTATTGGCCCCAGAATTCTTTCCAACTATCGCAAAGCTGTTACTGTCTCATGGACAAAAAGTACAAGTTCAGTGTGATGGTCTATAGATATCCCACCCCAAACTGTAATTGAGCGACCACCGAAAGGTGTAACGCCTACCGTACAAGCTTCTTCGTAACGTTTATTCATCCCTCGCCATACACGCAGGCGGTTGGTATCCGGACTTTCAGAAAATCGTGATTCGTCTGTGAAGACATTGGGCCCAGTCATTTGCTTTCCAGTTTTGATGATGCAAAGCAAATTCTAGACGTCCACCTTCATGCAATCGTTTTCTTATTGTTATTATTCTATTACCTAGTTAAATAGGCTATAATATACTACGTTCTTTTAATTTTCGCTGGAAAGTAATAATTTAAAATTGGTTACTATGGAAATGACCATGAATTCTAATTCCTTATTGATATAAAGCTGCTCCATCGTGTATTAAAGAAAGATTTATTAAAAAATACATCATATTATTTCACAGAAGGCGATTAGTGCGGCAGACCGTGACCATGATTTCCTACTGATTGCCTAATTGAAAATCAAAGCGTCTTTCCCCAGTTCATGGAGCTTAGAAAAAAAATTGAGGGTGACGGCAATTTACAACGTCGAAAAGGGTGAAATATATTTATCTCCGTTAAAAAAAATATTTATTTTAGTTATCACCTAACATACGTTTATTTTTTCTAGGTTTTGATGGAAGTTAAAAAAAAGTGTTTTGTTAGTATTCCTTCAACCACCTTGCTTCCTTTCTAATAGTTCACCTCACCAACCTTTTTAATCCCTGCTCCGAACATACTTATTATATGGAACTGGAAAACTGCAAAAATAATCCCTATCTACAAACCCAGAAAAACACACGTACACCGATCCTGTATTCTACCGACCCATCATAGCCTACTCCTGAAATTTGGTGAGACAAATAATGTCAATAACATGAAAATTGACTTAGCCCCAGTAAAAATTGTATTTTTAACATTTAATTGCGCCCCAAAATTTCCGAGAGGGTTCTATTTCTCCAAGCCCTAAAACACACTCCCTTGTATTTGAGAGACATGTGAAGTTAGCCCTAATTGATATTTTTTTATTGCTTTTTTCGCAATTACTTTTTAAGCTAAAGTTGGTCTAAAGAAAATAGGAGGTGTCTTTCCTAGTCTTGATGCTCTATCCTCGGGAAAATGTATAATGTCATTATCACAAAAATTTGCCTAACCCCAGGGAAAAATGGTATTTTCTAACATTTTTGTTCCACAAAACTAGAGGATGGGAAAAATGCATTTGGTGTTGGTTTATGATCCGGAATGTCTACAACTGCTTAAAATTCATCTCTTTAATTTTAGAAAAGCGTAAACTCACCCTTGATGAATATGTGTTCACAAAATCGTTTTTCCTCAATAACTTTTCATCAAACGAAAATAATTGGTGGTCTTACATAGTCTAACGAAGGTCAAATGATGGCTATGGATAATTCAATTTTGTAAAATATTTGGAGGTGCGTGAAATTAGCGCCAAAAATGAATATTGTCAATAACTCGAAAAAAAAGGTACTCAAACGAAACTAACCGGCGCGGCGGTCTAACGATAGTCAAAGGAATTAGCTACTTACTACTTCCCATCCCCGCTCCTCATTTTTCGGGGCCAACTTCATGGATCTTTGTCAACGGCTGAAGAATGACTAGGTATACAAGTATAGCAACCTATTGTAGCAAGAAGTTGAATCAATTGAAGTTGATCCAGAAGTTAGTTTCTCTTGAGTCATATCATCAACTACTATAATACCAGATACTTTAAGTAGTTTCATATTCTTCGTATTTATTATGCTTTTGCTTTTATGTTTATCCGATTAATTTTACCATTTTCGAACTATTAGTTGATTTTTGCCTGCCTAGTTATTTAATATTTATTTTATGGGCACGGAACCTCCATAACGATGGTGTTCTCTGTGATGTATTAATGAGTCCACAAGAACTATTTGCCTTAAGATTATTTGTCAACACATCTACATTTTTTGTTTCCACATTTATTGTCATGTATTCGTATATTTCGCCTTGAATATTGTTCAAAAGATTCGACTTTGGTTACTGATGTTTCGATCTGCTTTTGTAGATTCATTACGTTTATTTATATGTTAAATAGATTTGTATTGCGATATATGTATGTGGCTGTTGGAACCGAAAGAAACAGAAATAACCTATATTATTAACTATATTAATTTGCTACACGAAGCGTTTCGAAAAAATAAACTTTACGGGTAACCTATTTCATGCGAATGATTTTTAGAGAAAAAATAACACATTTTTTTGTATTGGTCCCAGTTGTTGCTGCCAGTCCCAATTACGCCTCTGTATATTTGTAGCCGACGGCGACGTAGAGAGGCGCACGGCGCCGAAGTGTGCCTGGCTGCGTCGTGCGTCACCAGCTACAGGTTAATTCATAATGTCCAGTTAAAGAGACGGTTTCCTTCGCCCTGCAAAGGGTTCACCTATTCCTGCCCATCTCGTAGTGTCAGGATAATTCTGGATCGCAGCCCGGTCACGCTTGCCACCCAGAGATCGCAACTCTAAATCGATCCCGACAATGTAGATTATAAGGTAAAAGCTTTTTCTATTGCATGCTTTGTTTTGTTTACGGATATACCTAGATGACGGTCCCTTGTTATTATTTTTTAGATCATATATCCCATTAGAAAGCTAAGTTTTGATGTGCTTATAATAGTTTTTTAAATTTAAGTGATATTTCCTAATTTCAGGATTAATCTTGGCGGAACAATGTAATTTTAAATACTCTCATATTGATTTTTCCCCTGAATATATGTTTCAAATTTGAATCATTGTTGATTTGAATCTATTTCCTAGATTATTTCGTAATTACAACGATATTAATTATTGTTTGCTTAATTATTAGATAATGTATGACATAAATAGACCGTTTAAAAGTGTTTGCCTAAAAATATAGTCCTTCTTACGGGTGGTATACTCTTCGCGGCGAAAGTCGAGGGATATATTGCATGTGACCGGTAAAAACAAATTACCAATTTTCTTCGCAGAGAAAGAAAGTAGCGTTGTATCACCAAATATTGAATAACTTTCAAAATATCCATCCGTCTGTCTGTCCGTCGGTGCGTCGGGATGCCGCGTTTTTTCAACACGCTATCTCCAGACTGTCCAAGAATGTCCACAAACATTTTTTGGTAACGGGAGAACCCTATTATTTTGAGCGTACCAAAAATTATACTTTCGGGTTTTGAGTAAAAGTATTCTGTAGGGGCTTAAAATTTTCGTTGGAGTGTCTACTTTTGAATGCCATCTGTCCCCTCTTCAAATTCAAGATGGCTAGTCTTATTTATAAACTTAAGATGGAGTTATGAGGTCATAAATCTATTCTCTAGATCTCTTTCAAAAGTTCAAGATGGCGCATAGTGGGAAAAATTTTCCTTTTTTGGACAAAAATATGTCGATAGCTCAAAGAAAAACAAAGTTTCATTAGTAGGAAATACCCGTTACGAATAGCAGTTTTTAGTACCACTGATCCTTGTATTAAAAAAATATCCTAACCTAGAGACATGGGATTAGTCTAAATTTTATTTTTTTTGTTTTCATTTTTTTTAATTAATAGAACAGAAGGAAACACCCAACAATATTAACCAAATGACCCTAAACGAATCAAATTTAACTAGACAGAAAGGCAAATCCAACAATCCTTACCAAACGACTCTAACCGAATCAAATTTAACACAACAGAAGGAAAAACCCAACAATCTGAACCACATGACTCTAAACGAATCAAATTTAACACAACAGAAGGAAATACGCAACAATCTGAACCAGATTACTCTAAACGAATCAAATTTAACACAATAGAAGGGAGAACCCAACAATGTTAACCAAACGGCTCTAAATGAAGCAAATTTAACACAAGAGAAAGGTAAACTTACCGAGGTCTTAATCAAATCACTCTAAGTTATTCAAGATTTAACACAACAGAGAGGCAAATCCAACAATCTTAACCAAACGACTCTAATCGAAGCAAAATTTATGACAACTGAGAGACAATTAAAAATAAGCTTTTAACCAACCGACTCTAAACGAATAAGATTTAACACAACAGAATGGGAAACATCATAACCTCTTAACAAAATGACTAAAGTAATGAAAAAATGAAAAAAAATGAAAATATTTGCAACGACTAAATGAATAAAGCAAAATCTTGGATCCCTACAGAGCATCTATACGTCCTAAATAGTATTTTTTAAGGATTCATCTATTAATTTGTTCGTTTTTGAAATAATTTCCTGTTTAAGGCATATTGGAACCACCATCTTGAATTTTTAAATGAAACGTCATTTTAAAGTATACATAAAATTTTAAGCCCCTCCTCATCATTTTTGGGCACAAATAACTCATTTCAAAAACCATTAATCTCTGAATTTATGAATTTATAATTTTTTTAGGTAGTATTCTCGCTTAAGCCGTCATATTGCGACAGCCATAGAGTTTTATTTTTCGATGCAGGTTTCAGCTGTAAAGTTCTAAAGCTATAAAATACTGACGAATTTTCCAAATGGCGGAAAAATATTGATCCGGCGAATCGACTCAAAATCGGTGTCTCAGGAATTTTGGGGTCGCAAATCACGAATGGTTTTTCAAAGGTTGGTCAAAATAAATGTTCAAAGTGGCTGTTTCTTAAGATTCTTGCAGACTTTTTGCCATATATGGTTATATTCGACATCAAATCAGTATATCGGGAACTCTGGGGTCGCTGATTATGAATGATGAGCAATTTTCTCCCAAATGACGTAGGTGATATTAAATAAAATGGTGTTTAATACATAAACGAACAATCTTACAAAATTTCACCATTTTTTCTTAACCTTCGTTTGGCTGAAGGAACTCCTAAGTTCCATAATTCTACATTAATCAAAACAAGTTGGCTGCTCAACTTTATACTTTCCTTTCCAGTTTTGCATATTAAACCGTATTTAGTCATTAATTTAAATTCACCCATGCTTTCTCACTTATAAAAAGTCACGAGTTCGACAACTCTCAACACCTGACAACCTGACGTGTTTTGCATATTGTGCCGTGCTTTTATTCATTCATAAGAGAAAATTAATAAATGCCGAATAGAAGGAAATTATGGTTTATTAACTGTTATCTCTGTAAGATCAAGAAACGAAATTCGAAGAATACGTGCACATGGACTCCCTCGGTAACTTTTTTAAAGCGTTGAGTGAAGGAATTCTTCTTCAATCAATGCTTAATAATATAGTTTTGATTCCAAAATCCGTTCCTACAAGCTACAGCCCTCTAAAGTTGGGGTAAAAAATTGTTTTTATTTAGTTTCTCCACTATGGATGAATTTAGAAGAATGAAATTTGGCGTGCAACTTGCAACTAATAAAATTACAGTTTGTGATAATTTTTGTAACCCTGAGATACTTTTAGAAGGTGGTAAAAAAACTAACCCCTATAATAATTTTTACCGCGTAGATATTTCTTTACCAAAAACTTTGTATCAAACTTTTTTGTATCTTGTGTTTGCTCAGCAAAATTGATATTTTGCTGATAAAAAATAAAAATTAAACACATCCCCCTTCAAATAAATTCACTAAGGGGTGAATTATTGGCTGAAACAGTCAAGTAGGCTGTTGTCAAACAAAATCATGATGACAAGTATTGCCATTGTTCTTATTTTGCTATTTAATTAAATTAAATTAAAAATATTTAAGTAAGTATATTATTTTTACAGTTAAAATTAATATAGATCATAAAGAAATAGCGACATAAATAAAAATATTATAGGGGTTTATTTTTTTACCCCCTTGTAACAATTACACAGGGTCACAAAAACTCACAAATTGTCATTTTGTTAGTGCAAGTTAGTGCGAACTTTAGAGGGCTGTAATTTGGAGGGGAAAAATATATGAGAGAATTTTTAATAAAAATTTACCTCTGAAAATCCTACGCATCAATTTAGAAACCAACGTACACCTATTGGTATATATTGGTATATACTTAATGAGAATTTTATTAAATATGTACCCCAAAAAACGAAGCAAAATATCGACAAAGCACAAGTGACAAAATGAATCAGCAAATAGTGTACCTGGGTACTTGTTTCATGAAACATTTTTTTTTTAAGAATTAGAGGGTTAGAGGTAGTAAGATTAAGAGTAAAAGAGGGTAAAAGATTAAGGTAAAAAACTTTTAATAGAGGGTTCTAAGGGCAGAGTTCAAACTTAAGAAGCTTGTATAAATAAGATCTAGTAAGAGTAAGTATTTCTGTATCGATTTTGACGTAAATCATATGTAAGTCAATAGTAACGAGGAAAAATTCCAAATTCAGTGCTCTAAATTCACTAAACCTGTTCTATCGATATCTAGAGTTATCAAGATTAAATCTGAATCACACTAAATGTGATAATAATATGTTACATAATCGTGCTTTATGTCTTTATACGCTTGGCTAGTGAGCAGAGTATTCGTGTTTATACCTACCATTATTCTATTATACATATCATTATTATCTTGCAGTATATGTAATGCAATATATAATATGTATGTGTATATTGTATGTGTATCCCGTTAATTTTCATAAACTGTAACTTATTGAAATAGTAAATGCGCTATATTTACTAGATATAAACGGATTACATAACTATATGCATTACTAATAATACTGGAATGACCTTGGTTATTAACCTTTATTATTACAACAATCACTACCATGCCTTCATTAATAATTATCAGTCATGTGACCATATTGGTTCATTTGCCCTATCGACTTCGTATTTCCATACTGGCGATCTACCATTTTTTCTCCTATGCTGATGAGGGCATTTGCTCAACCTGAAAGATCTATTTGTTTAAGTAATGGGGGATATTATTACACCAATATTTTCTATGTAATAAGTTTCAATATTGTAACAATATTTTCTGTAAATCAATATTTGTGAAGGACATCATTCCAGGCGCTCAACTTTAATATATTTCATATATATTATGCACCACGTATATTTCGTACAATTTGCGACCTCAGCTGGTCGCGATAATCTGCGCCTCAAGGTATACACGTGAATGTGTGGTAAAGCCTCACTAATATTGTAATTTAGTTACCAAAATAATGACTTTATGTTGTAGAAATTAATGAAGTTATATTTCATTAATAAACTTTATTAGTATTAATGAGTTTATCATCCGTGTTTCCCAAGATTTGAAAGCAACGAGAATGAACACTATTGTTGGGAGAAAATTTCATAACATGGATTAATAATAAGCCCCATTTTGTGCACCATTATTTGCATTAATTCATAAAGTGGAAGTAAAGGATTTTATAGAAAATTGAAATCCATTAAAAGGTGTGTATGATTTTGGTTGCAGTATATAATATTTCATTTCCACAGGGCTTATATCGGGTGCCCCATTATATTATATATTTTCACTCTTCTTAAATTAATGATTGAATGGTATATCTAATGAAATTCGGTTTTCGCCAGTTTTCTTCAAATTCTGTTAATTTTCTGTTAAGTGAAAACTCCTTTAGGCACCCTCAGCACTTTTTTGTAGGTGTTGAATGAGACTGGGACGGAAGACTCGGATATGAAACGCTCCTTTGGGTAAAGTCGGCTCGAGTCGACTAAGTGAGAGAAGATCAGTCGGCGGGGCGAGATAGTAGAGATAGTTTGTGGGTATTGAATGAGACTGAGCCGTCACGTTCATCTATGTAACACTCAGTCCACTCGTTGACTAAGCGAGGGAGATAAACTTGAATCTGAAGTATTTACATTTACAGCACAGCATATTTTAGCTTCCATAGGCCTATTGTTCAGGACAATATAACAATAGGTTCCGTCTGGTCGAGTTACCATCCAATATCCAATTGTTTTCCGCTCTGTATCGAATTGAATTGAATTGGATTGAATCGAATCGACTGCCGTCGCAGTACTTGGTACCTATGAGTAGGTATTTTGGAGCGACATACAGTGGGGCGGCATCTAGCGCCGATTGCTTGAAGCATCTGTGTGCGATAATATTTCGTACTCAGGTATGTTCTAGCATTTTTGA
>CAXKVY010007955.1:22500-34200 GCA_964058915.1 Tetropium fuscum
AAGTAGTTTCCGAAAATTTATATTTTTCGAGAAAAAAATCTTGTGAAGTTCTGTATATTTCTGTGAAATCATGAGGTTTTGTGAAGGTGTTAATATTTTCTTAATTTTTAATTTAATTTAATTCTTTTATATTGAATGAGCATGCTTTTTTTGGTATCTGGGAAACAAGTAGTTTCCGAAAATTTACATTTTTCGAGAAAAAATCTTCCACAGTAATAGGAATGACATATACATACAACAATACATTTGCCATTTGCTTCTATATTCTATAGGCTGCTATCATTTAGTCTAAAAACGGCTGCTCGCTTCGATCTCTTGCTAAATTTGAAAATGCTTGATTTTATGAAAATATAGCTCATCTAGATGAAGCAATTTTATGTTTTATGCATTTTTGTACATCAGTTTTTTGACAAATACAGCAGTTTCAATATGACTGATACAACAATTAAAAAATATATACATTTTCGTTAATTTTGGTCCTATTTCCGTGAGCAAAAAAACAAATGGTTTAGAATAATAATTAAAACTAAATAATTAATAAAGTCCTTTAATAATATATGAATAATAAAGTCCTCTATTTTCGAATTATAATCTATATCAAAAAATGTTTCTTTAACAAAAAATGTGTAGAATTTTCTGTTGAATCCAATGATGTATATAATGTTAGGGTTTCTATAGAACATAATATGCCTTGTACAAGCGAATATGGTAACACTCGCGCCGTGCGCCGTGATACAAGTCCGCAACTTGTAGCTGTAGCATATAAGTCATGTAAGTCTTGTATTAATGATATGGGACGACAGGTTCACACGATTGATATACTACGTAATTGAACCGATTTTAGTTTAGAACGTGTGTTGTGCATATTATTATTTATACATGCATAAATAATAATATACACAAGTGCATATTATTATTTATTTGTGACTTTGTAAGACTAAGTGAAATGGAATTTGATTTTAAAGCCTGTTTTTTCTTCAAAAACACGTTGTTAAGAGCGGGGATGTTTATATTTATCCAATGAAAGAATCGTTATGCAAAATTCAAATAGCTTTTGTACAAAGGTACGTTACGGTGAAACAAATTTTTTTTAGTGAAAGAATTTTTAGTGAATTTTAAATAGATGACCCGCTTTTAAAAATTCCTATCATAGAAAATGCTATTCTGAAGTAACCAATAAAACAAACATAGCGACTCAAAAAAAATCTTCTGCTCTTCCAAAATACTATCAGTAAAGAACTACCAAGTACTGCTAGAAGTATCTTTGATTGTGTTAAATGGTATAAATCTGGCCCAAATTCGGCCCTATTGATGCTATGAATCATGAGTTGGGTAATGGACATCACTTAATTTTTTCCTGTTTTAAATATTATGTATTTAAAACGTTAAATACTTAAATGCTTAAGTTTTACTACATCACTTGTTTTTTAATTGTTGTGAATTGTTGGTGTTTTTTAAATTTTGACTGTGCCATGTGTATTTATAGCTTTTTAAGCAATATATTTGTATATTTTATGACTTACCAAAAATTGTTTGTGATAAATAAAACTAATAGAAAAAATTATGTAGTATATGTATATGTAAATATATAATATGTAGTATATGTGTTATGTGAACTTTAATATAATAAAAAATCTAAAATAAAAAGAACAATTATTCCACTTGATTTTGAGGCTGACCCGAACCATCCACTTCTCTCCATTCTCCTGCTGCATAGTAAACACTTTGAAGTCCTCTAGCTCCCCTCTTAATCATCTGATTTTGATCTATTGGGCTAAAATTAAAGGTCGACAAAAAGATTGGTAAAAAAATATTTCCCATATTTTCACACTCCCTTCCCTCATACCGGAAAATACAGGCAAATTCGTTATTTTGCGCGCTAGGCGTTTGTTTGCAACAAAAAAAGTATTAGCTAATTCCATAGCACAGCGTATAAAGAAGTGAAGAAAAAGCCGTTCGACTTTTTAAGATCGGTCAATATTCAGAGAAATGATGGGTATTTTAAAAATTTTCGATTTCCCCCTCTCTCCCACTCCTGATTATCCTATCACTCCCAGCCTGCGCCCTCGTAATTTTTCTTATTTTCGCAACTACGATTCGCGAAATATCGGGAACTAATTATCCGATTTCGCTCAGCTCTAAATGATGGGATGTGTTTTGTTGTACTCTTAATTTTTGATATAAACTTGTTAAGTCAATAATCGCCGAGATATGCATTAACAACAATTTTCCCATGCTTTTAATTGATCGTTCCGCCTCCCCCCCATTGACACGATCTGCACAAACCATACCAAAATAATAGGGGGACCCGATTTCATAGGTTGGGGAAAAATGTTTAAATTTGAGTTGCCTGTTTTTGACCCATATTTCTCACCAGATATTTCTCACCATTTCTCCACTCCATTATAATGCATTTTGAAATTATTTATACCACTAATTTTTAGTAAAAATTCTAAAATGAAGAAAAGGTCATTTACTGGTGATTTTGTAAAGTTTTAAGCTTTATTATTCATATTACAGCAATTTAATTTTATTTAGAGAATTAAAAAGGCACCCCTGACACTCCTCTACTATTTTTGCCATAATTATAAAACTGAATGAGATACCGACCTCTTTTTTCTTTATTTATTTTAGTTAATTAATTGGCTATTAAACACAGTAAAAGAAGCTATAGGGCTGCATCTAGTTTACTGACATTGCTCTGAATAGCGGCTCCTATCTTTAAACGCACAAATTAAATTTAAGTTGTTTATCAAAATAATAAATCGGATTAAACAGTTGTTCTTTATTCTGTTAGATGATAGGTCAGTTTTCTATTGTTTTAATAATCAATAAAGATATATTAACACGAACTCGTGAAATTGGTAATTATTTTTTACTTATGATTGAGGTAACATAATACTTTACAACCATTTTCTGAAAAGCTTTCCTTGTCCTCTGGGGAGACCGATTTTATTGGTCCCCTCCAGATTAGTTTTCTGGCTGCGCCACTGATATTATGTAAGAAGTAATCTTGGATTTCTAGCAATCCAAGAGCTACAAAATTACAAAGGCTACAAAATCATATACATTTCAACATGCCCAAACCCTTCATATTAAAATGTTGAAATTGAACCTACATTTTTGTACTATACCATTTTTTATGTATCTTTTTTAGTTTTATAGTTATTTTGAAAATACGGTATTTTTTAAATAAATATAAATACGGTATTTGCAGTTACGATGCAAAAACGCTTAGTTATAATGCAACCGACTTTTAACAGTGCAAGGCAAGCTTGTAATATTTAAAGTCTTCAAACGGCAAATACTGAAACTGTATTTGCCTTTTGAATAAAATATTTACTAAGTATTGATCTTATGGAAGTACGTAAATTAAACATACATAAATACATAAGTACATTGGAATTAGTAAATCTACTTCCTTATCGTAATTGATGTAGTCGTTCGTGTAGTTTCGTCGTATAACATGTGAGAAGTTGCTAAACTTTATATATACTTATACGAAATATATTTTCAGCGTAATGAAAATGTCCTTCACAAAATTGTAAGTTTCGTATCCTTCCGGGGTTCTAGTCTAAGCCACAACTTTTAGCTTATAGTTAATCTGTTACCAAAGCTCTCAAAGTTATAATGGAATATCTGTCATATTTGAAACTTAATTTTATAATATGCATATAGGTATATTATATCCACAGCATAAGGAGACCAGCAAACAATCTTATATGCGCCGTATATAGTCCTGCTTAAGTATTATATTCGTAATCATAAAATAGACTTTGAAATATGTACTGATACGGTGGGCCGGCTGTGGACAGTCGCTAATTATTAATTACCATCGTCAAATATTTGAATACTGGAAAATTGTTATTTCGTCAAAATTTGTAGTGGTTATAAGTATAAGTACATATAAAACATTCAAGAATAAATAGTATAAATAGTATAAAACATTCTACGTCTATATAGTGTACAATTTTACAACAATTGTTGAAAAATATCAGGTTTTGAATCAGAGTATAGTCCCGTATTTCCGTAACTTTCAAATTGTTTTTCAATTAATACTTCCATACATGTTTGAAAATCTACAAAATTTTGATTTGGCATACATATTACCAAAGATTTTTTCAGTATTTTTATATCCTTTGATGAAATATAATACAGTACGATCTATAATAATTCAAAGTACGTCTCTGTATTATCAGACTAGCTATGCCAATAGGTCCCAATAATAGTAATTGAGTATTATTTTCTCAAATATGTTATATGTAACAAAAAGTGATAATGATTTTAAGAATACTTGGTGTCTCCTCTAATGCTTAGAAATATACAGACTATAGTGCTTTCGTTTGATATGCAAACTAATGGAATGCGGTGCTCAGTGGCGCGCGCAATTATCCTAATATAGGAAATAAAATAAAAAACAATAATGTTAACTCAATTTAATTTATAATATATCAAAAACAAATTGCAAATGGATGCGAACTGCAAGTGTATTTGTTTTTATTTTTTCCGAGCGAACGTTTCATCTGGTGGTATCGCCTGAAAGACAGGGTGCTGGCGCACGCATATAGGTGTAATTTAGCGCGTTGTATTAACGGATATTTTTTGTTATGGTCTCAGTGGCAGTTGTAGGTGGTCGATGAGTTATTGTGTCCTTGACCGTATTAGGTAGGTGTTTACAACGCGACATCGAACGTGTACGTGAAGCTCGAGCATACCTTTTACAGTATGCTCGAGTGTTTTTATAATAATTGTGTCTAGTGTTTGTAAAATCATTGGCTATAGTTAATATTTTTTGTGTTGTTATAATATTATAGTATTTATAGAATATAGTGTATAGTGTTTATAGGTTATAGTGGTTTTATACAAAGTAGCGCAATGGAAGAACTAGACACATCGAGGAGTAAAAAAGCAAAGTCCCGAAAAAATCTCACATTTAATGAGAATAGCATTTACTCACATTTAATGAGAATTTTAATGAAGTTTTTGTGAAGAGTGCTAGTAATAAGTTACAGTGAAAAATACCAATATAAGTGTAACTATATGTGCAAATAATAACATATCCCGCAAATTGGTGTTAATTTGTTATCAATTTTACAGTCTTAGCTATACTAATAATAAGAAGTAACGTAACCACGTTCTATCCTAGCAAGGGGCGCTCTTACCTCCCCGTGGTCGTTGCGGGGCAATAGCAATTTAATTTCTTTCTTTTATTATAAATTGTTATAGGTTAAATTAAGCACTAAGTTGTACACGCAGCATGCAAAAATGTTTCAATATATTTTAAATACATTCATAACTAAATAATTTTTTGGCTTAACGTTTTGCACATATGCGAATATGACATAATAAGACATCTTTTGAAGTCACTTCACCTTGGTTGCGCATGATGATACGCCACTGAGCAGTAAAGCCAGTAAATCGCCGGTTTGCTCATGCAGGTGTCTTCTAAGTGAGCGAGAAGGAAAATGGGATTTATATGAATTGAAGAGGGATAGCGACCGATATGGTAAGCCGCGGACTGGAAACCCTAGTTTTATTCACAAGAAATTATGGCGGTATACAATTTTACACTAAATATCCTTTTGTATTGCATAGTAATGTGATTTACCGCTTCTGTAGTAATTGGTGCGGGTTTTCTTTGTAAAATGCCGCAGCTTTTTGCTCTAGTTTGTATATCAAACGAAAACACTATAAAGTCTACAAGTCACGACAGTAAATATAGAATGCCAAACTAAAATCCTTCAAAATTAGTAATTTCAGTGCCAGTCCCTTTGATTTACGTAGGTATATGGTTTATACAGCTGTGACCTGTATATCATTTGGGTAGGTATATACATATACACCTTCGTAATACATACCTATTGATTATCGCTCAAGCCTTATATTATGATTAATAGCTGTAAATTGGCTATTAACATTATGAGTTTGGATGTTTCAGTTATTTATCTAGAAACGTTATTAAAACCTGCAATACATATAGCGTGTATTCGTCTGCAGCACAGGCGCGTCTAGACATTCGACGGCCTTGGGCAATATGAGATTTGACCGCCCTTAAATAAAATAAAGAATTCTTTCTCGATACGAAAATTCGATTGATTTAGAAATTTAAATTTAACCTTAAATAGCTTTATAACAAAAGGGGTTAAAATTATACTCTCTTTTAGTTTTAAAGTATAAATGATTCTCTTTAATTCGATGTATAATTTGTCGCAAAAATAGTAACATTAACTAAAAAATTGACGTTATTGACTGTTTAAAAAGGTTTAACTTGTAACTCGCTGATATGATCAGGTATTCGAATGTTTTGCCATCAAAGACTACCAAATTTAATAGACTTTATTTTGTCCCCCCGAATAAAGTTGGGTCTAGTTTTTTAAACTGGAGCGTTAACCTTTAAACACAATGAAGCGCCCTACGGCGAAGGAGTCGCGAGGCTTCCCGATACATCCCGCGTTCACCAAAGAGCGCATGACGCTATGACAATGAATTTATTTTGGATAAAAAATATTATAAATTTGAATACATATTATAGGTATTTGGAGACACTTATGTTAATCTGAAATAAAAAAATATTTCTGGGATTGAATTTCATAATCAAAGGATTTCGTTTGATGACAAATATTTATTATGGTGACAAAACAATCTATTCCCTTAAAATAATGACCCTTTAGTGCAAAATATTAAAATTAACAAATTAAGTTCAATATTGAGATTTATTTAAAGGAAATATAATAGGAAATTTAAATATAGAACAGTGTTTGTTCCTACTACAAGTTAAAGCATTTTTTTAAAAATTATATTGTCTTCAAATTCTTGTGGGCTCCTTCAAAGATGTCTTCTATATTTTATTAGTAGTAATAACATTTAAATTAAATTTTTCTGTGGTGGCGTTAGAATTATTTAATACCCACGACATAAATGTGTATAACAAATCTGACACTTCTTGTTAACATTGATCTTCATCCATATTGTTTGTGTGGACGTGTTTTTTATTAGACTTTGTTCCACAATGTTCAGCTATTACTGCTCTTAAAATACCGGCAGCTTTATGAAGAATTATCAGTTTATTCTCGTGAACCAAGTTTTCTTCATCTGATTCACTTGTATCTGACAACAAACATTCTACTATCTACGACCATAAAATAATAATATTTGTTGTCCAAAATGTTTCTCTAGTCTCTTTCTCTCAAATTTCCGCTGCTATAATATTCTAGCTTTTCTTCTGTAATTTCTTCAAACATATCAATGATGCGTGTTTTCAGAAACGATTTTTTTCTTTTGCAAAATAGTAAGTTCAACTACCCTAAATAAAGTGATCGCTACTTGAAATTGATTTTCTTCCGTCAGCGGTTTAGTATGTACATATATTTAATATTTTTTTCGCTAATATATTTGGCATAACAAATTTAAGATACTTTCCATCGATCGCAAAAAAATCTGAATAAAACTACCTTGCATTTCTGTATCACTACGTGCCACTGCAGCTTTGAATATATTTTTCTAGTTTGGGCACTCGCCCCTGTACCAATTGTTACTAAAGGCCTTTTCTTTAATGTTCAGACAATATCTTTTTATGTTGAACTGATTTTGAGCTTCATTATTATAAATTATTGAATTGAATTATAACTATATGAGGGCAAACCTGCATTTTTTTTCGCGTTACTAATACCTATTATTCTTACTACAAAAAGATTTCCGACAAGAATAATGAAATCTATTCGGAAATTGGGGTTCGGTAGAACCCCAAAACAAATATGTATTTTTCTCCATTAATAAAAATGTACGTACAAAATATATAATCTATAAGAAAAGATATAATTAATTAACTAAAAAGTACATATTTCTATGTATTAAGAACATAGCTCTTATGTCTATAAAAACAACAGTAGGTACTTATCCTAAAATGTCCACTATCCAAGAAAAAATATAACAACACCACAAAAACAAGTAAGCAGTCAATAATCTGAATATAAGCAAGTATTGCTTACTTGTACAGACATTATAATGAGTCATTATATATGCAGCAGTATTCGTTTCATGCGAGCGCAGGGGTGGGGAACGCTACTTCGTTGTGTTTAATAACTACCGTTTTTATTAAAAAAAAATAGACATTCATTAAGACAAAATAATGCCTACGAAATTTGGCTGGTATTGTTTTAAAACAAAAAGAATGGTTATTACCTATATAAATAAGTTACGACGAGTTAAATATTGAAAAAACATTGATAATTTGCGTATCTTTTGAAATATGGCCAGTTTTTTATGTTAGCTTTTCAATTATTGCAATAAGCTCTACTTCAAATTAAAGAGCAAGGTTTACTTGTAAAAACCTAAAAAATATTATATTTTTATTTTTATTTCCAAAGTTATATATGATCAAAGCTCAAATTTCTAAATTCCTATTGGTTTCAGTTTTTTTCGTATATCTATGGACTCGACCAATGGATAGTATCGTCAAATTTGATTTCCAAGTGAAAAAACATATTATAATAAGTGGTGAAAATTCCTATTTCTCCGACGGACTAAATGTCTAATATTTTAATATTGCATGCCAATAAGAGTAATGATTGCATTTATTAACAATATTTTGTTATCGTTTCAGAGAAGATGACCCTAACCAGCCGTGGGTTGTTGCGTTTTCTTCTTTTCTTCAGTGGATATCTTATCTTCCTAATATTAGGTGCCTCAGTATTCTCAGCAATAGAAGGACCAGAGGAACAACAGAAAGTACAAAGTTTGAGAAGTCTTCGAACTGCCTTCCTTACGAACCATCCCTGTGTTACTGGTACGTAATATCCATTTTAATTTACATGAAAAATATAAATATATAAATATCTACAAATTATATATGAAAAAAACTATCCGTCACGTCACGTCGCATCTCTGCGGATACTTACGATGTATTTAATTATATTATATAAATAAATAAATAAATAAATATGTCCTATACATTTTTTCGCTTGCAACAGTAGTTCCAGTAGAAGGGTGTAGTGAGTTTGAAAATGCAAAGGGCTGAATATATATATATATATATATATATATATATATATATATATATATATATATATATATATATATATATATATATATATATATATATATAGCCCTTTGCATTTTATAGCCCTATCCCTTTGCATTTTCAAACTTCCCTTCTACTGGAACTACTGTTGCAAGCGAAAAAATGTATAGGACCTTTTCAGTAGAAAATTTAATTTTCTTTAATTTGGTATATAATGACCTTTTCGTTGGGACGCTTAGTTTTTGAGATAATAACGAAAAACCTACAAACTGGCCCTTTCCACCCCACTCCCACCTAACGCACGAGGCCCACGGTGCGGACTTTTGGTATGTTACTCCTAAGGGGCAACCCTATAACTTAAAATACTAATCCGCTTTGCACAATTTATTTCCGAATTCTTGTCTTCGTTTCCTGGCCTATTAATAGAAGAAGAATTATGATGATAATTAACACAATAAATGGTATTCCAATTACAGAAATAAATAAAAATGTTCCTGCCACTAATATTGTTGTTTATAGATATATATTTCTTTTAGAAAACTTATCTCCTATATCCAATTTATGACATATAGCCATAGGAATGAAAAAATCGGATTCTCTAGAGCTGTGTTTCTCCCGGGACGTGGATAAATCTTATATCTGATTTATTTGAAAAGAATTTTGCTTTATCACATTGCACGAAATTATTCAACTTGGGGATATTGTGGTACCTAGTAGTCAAGAGTGATCATCGAGGCATATTTACGGATTTAAATCCTACTTCTTATTTACATTTACTTGCTAGCGCAATTTATAAATATTGAGAGGCATATAAATATTTACAGTCTCTAGGACCTATTACTAGCATATTATATTATTGCCATTATTTTATTCCAATCCATGTAACATGTTGTCCATTTCAAGTCTTCTTTTAGCACCTGTTCTGACCACGTTAAAGATAATACAGGCCTAATTTAGGTTAATGCGAACGCGTTTTGTACGCAAAGCTGCAATCTGTGGGCTATTGAGGACACACTTCGCGATGCCTAGTCATGTCCTGCACTACGCCAATGTGCCTATCATAGCTTAGCGTTCGCATACAGCACCTAGTGCTGTGACCTTGAACGCTCCTTCTTACGTAGATGCCTCCCACACGATAGAAAATACGTAAAAGCATATAACCTAGGCACCATTATTTTATTCCATTCCGACTTATCCTGATTTAGTCTCTGCAACACTCCCTCGCTCAGAGGAAGTGCCGCTCCCAACGTTACCAGAGCTCTGCGACGACAATTGTTGTCCCTTTGATCGCGGCGCTTATGATACTAATGAAGATGACAGTGATTATGAGGGGATGTCAACAATTCCTCAACGTTTCAACAAGGATGAGTTAAATGACCTCGCCAGAGATCTCAACCTGTCAAAAGAAGCTTCTGAATTACTGGCTTCCAGGTTGAGGAGACAAATTTGCTGGAAGAAGAAACCAAAATTACCTTTTACCGTACAATAGAAAAAAATCTGCTACTCTTCTTTTCTGAAGAAGGCAATCTTGTATTTTGTCGCAAGATTAGAGGACTCCTGAAAAAAATGGCCCCTCCTGACTTTTCTCCAGATGATTGGCGCCTATTTATAGACAGCAAATGTGGCCTTCATCACAATGGGAACAAATATCGTTCAATACCAATTGGTCACTCAACGAAAATGAATCAATTAATTATCAAATGCTATGTGGTTATATAAAAAGTTTGGGTATATAAAAAAAGTTTGTACTACTGGCCATGTAGTTTACTGAGTAATGCAAAAAATTCATGGTGTTCGACGTATAGTTTTAGGGACTTAAAATATTTAGTCGTAGTACCAAAATACACGAGGGTTCTAAGGAACACACTGAATTTTTTTTACGATTACAGCAAAACATGGCAACCATTGAAGATGCATTGTGTGAGGACGCCAGTTTGAATAAAAAATGTATAAGGAAAATGTGCGCAAAAATCGATTTTATTAATAGATCTGTCCATAAAATTTTGCTTTCAACTGAAAATGATAGATCTATGGATATTATAAACCCCTATAAAGCAAAAAAAATAATAGTTATTTACTTTCTGCGTTATTCGTAATAGCAATTACCCCAACGCAGCGAGTCTAGGAAAATGGTCCCGCGAGACTGCGTCAGACTGGATATTATAGTAAGGTTAGTGACTATTATAAGCTAGGACGGGTCGGTTATTTGTGCTCATAGTTATTGTTATTGCCGATAGTTGTTATGCCGACTAGCTTTCACACCACTGGATTGGGGCTGGTTGAAATCGGTATTTGACGCGAGAAAATACCATAATCACGTCTACCATAATCACGGATACCATAATCACGTCTACATTCGGCAAATTATGTGAATCTCCTTTTTGGAAACCCTCCTCCATATTTGACAACAAGCAATAAACAAATTATATTTGACGTTCTAAATAATAAAGGCATTACTAGATAATACTGTGCATAATATGCAGATTTCGTTCTAACGAGAACGTCACGGAACAAACCTAACGCTGTACAATACGGAGTACGGTTGATCTATGGCGCCTGCAGACCTAGCAAGCATGTGACGTCAAACCAATGACAACGCGTTTATCCGATTGAAATAAAGCAAGCACTTTCTACGGACGCTGTTGTGGTTCGGATTGACTTTTTTTAGGCACAGTTCTAAT
>CAXKVY010007956.1:0-10722 GCA_964058915.1 Tetropium fuscum
TGAGAATGGCGGCATTTTCAACATTCGGTGATACGACAGCTGTCAGATGCATGCTCGAGCTAGCTGCAAATAATGGCGACATATGTACGAGCGTACGATTCCGACCACCAGCGCAAATAATACGAGGTGTCACACCACATAAAAATATCCAAAAGGAATGTAATGTGACTATATGAAATTTTTATGATCTTGGATTTTTTATGCATGAAATTTGCTCTCAAATGGAAACATTGTAAATGGTACGGACACAAATGAAATATTATTCGGCGTCAGTTGGTAAATTAAGACAGAATACGGGCTGGATTTCAGGAATTTTGGCAAATTGAGCAAACTGTAAATGTGAACAACGAAATTGTTTCGGCGATGATTTACCGTAAGAGTGCGCCGAATGAGGGACTTTATATATGGAGTCACAACTGTTTCTTTAAATAAATTTTCAACGTGTCTGCCCTGGGGACTTTTATTATTTTATCACGGCACCATTTCACATTGTTGATAGTTTGATGTTCTGACATAAACAGGAAACTGTTTTTACCAGTCATTTATTGAAATTTAACGATAATATAAACAGTGGTAAGTAGCAAATAAAAAGTAACTCGATTAAGTATAAGAAATAGTACATTACATACCGAGCGGGAAAGTACTCTATTTCAGCCGAGCGGCAAGGTAGTTACGCGACGCGTAGTTACTACAGACGCGAGGCTAGAATGAGTTCCCGCGAGGTTTGTATACTATTTTACTCACAATCGGTTAGTAGTTTATGGATTTCTAATACTCACAATCTACCAATAATAATTTCGTTTCAAATATCTGTATCCATTTTCATTATGTGATAAGATGAATTATTTTAAGTAACCTGTGAGATCGTTGCTAGGTAACAAAACAAGTTTGTTGAATCTGACATTTAGGCGATACACGACGCCATTAATTGTACATATAATCAAATTGTGTTTATTTTACAAAAATGTCTGATAGTGAATTTGAATGTACGCCACCAGAAGTGCGGGTAGCTGCAGAGAGAGCTACTGAAGGATTAATTCCTGAAAAAAGCAGGGAGAGGTATTAAAACACCTATGAACTATACAGTAAATGGTGCGTGGCTAAAGGTGTGCAGCATACCTCTGAGACGGTACTTCTTGCTTATTTTTGTGAAATAAGCAAACAAAGTAAAGCCTCCACATTATGGTCAAGATATTCGATGTTGCGAGCAGTATTAAACTTGGCATAATGTTGATATTAGTAATTACGCAAAATTGAAGGCATTTTTGAAAAGGAAGAATGTGGGACATCAAGCTAAAAAGTCAAGTGTTTTTTCTGAAGCAGACATCGATACATTTTTAAACAATGCCCCGATAGAATATCTTCCCAAAAGGTAATTTTAATTTATTTAGTGCATATTAAATATATGTTATATTAAATTTTTTTAGGTTGCTTTAATTATTGGCATTTCCGGAGCCTGTAGGTGCGATGAACTTTTAAAAATGAAAATAAGTGACCTGGATATTTTAGAAAATCGAATTATAATAGTGATTCCTGTCACAAAAACCTACTCTTCCCGTACATTTGTAATTACAAAATCGGAATGGATAAATATAATAAAGCAATACTGTGACCTTCGTAATAACATTGACTCTGATAGATTTTTTTTACAAATAAGATTTGGTAAAATTACACGACAGCCTTTTGGGCATAATGCTATAGGAAATTTTCCCAAAAAAATAGCAACTTATTTAAAGCTGGAAAATGTTAACAGGTTTACAGGACATTGTTTTAGACGTACTTCAGCAACATTATTAGCAAATACAGGTGGAGACATCCTACAGTTGAAAAAGTTGGGGGGTTGGAAATCCAACACCGTAGCAGAGGGATATGTGGAGAATTCATTACATGGACAAATAAAAATTGCTAATATGTTGTCTCATGTAGAAAATCCAGAAACGTCGGCGTCTTCATCTATTTCTGAGACTCATAATTTTGAGCAACACGGTCTTACTTTAACCGTTAATAGTAATCATAATTCCAATGTAACTATTAATATTTATAATTCCAAATAGTTTTCTTTTTGTTATTGTTGTTGTTGTTTCTGAATTAAATAAATGTTGAGTGGACTATATTCTTTCTAAACCATCTTTTAATCAAAAATGACATTGACATTTCCAGGTAAGAAAAGTGACAGATGCTAGCCGGGAAAGTACTTTCCCGGCTAGCTGGGAAAGTAAAGTAAGTAATAAGTCGCTTCCCGATTACTTCAAAGGTTAGAAATCCATAAATTACTAACCGATTGTGAGTAAACATTATTATATATTTTACTATGCACTTGTATCAATTAGGTGGCCCCAATTATCGAAGTCAAATCTTTAGCCAATAATATTGGCGCGAAGGAATTAGGTTCTACCCCAACTACACAAAAAAAATTAAATTATATTTTTGTGAATTAATAAAATTGTTGGTTCGTCTTTCGCGTGACTTAACGAAAGAAGCGTAAACTTCACGTAAACTTTATGCACAAAAGAAAAGGATTTAGAACTGGTATAATTTGTGCCAGTTAGGTGTCGATTTTAACTTGTTAAAATAGCACTCGTTGAATGTTGTATTACAACTGACACCAAGTAACACTTTCAACTCATCGTATAATATTACAATAATAACCCAACATATTCCAATATACTATTATGGCGAAATAATAAAAAAAATAGTATAGTAAGTATTAGAAACGGTAATTTACCGTTCGAAGATACATTTTTTTGAGAACGGTATAATCCTTAACGTTCGTGATGCGTGTTCTATTTTTTGCACGATCGCAATAAATGAAAACGAAGTTATACAGGGTTTTCAAAGTTAAGTGGGCCCTATTGCTAACTTCGTTATTATTGGAGCTACAAAGTCAGTTAAAACGGCAAAGTAATAGTATTTTTCCCACTGAGTATGATGGTGAAAAGAGAAAAAATATCTAACATCGCGTTTACGAGTTATGTCAAAGAGGACAGTATGCAATATTCTCAATCGATAGGAAATTGAATTCCGAACAAAAAATGTCTTATGACTTGTCTTATGAAAAATGTCTTTATCCTTAAGTCAAAAATGAAAAAGCAATTGATGTTTATTTTTAATTTCATCATGGAGACTGTTATTTCATAAACAACATTCGTTTGTTTTATAAATGCCATCAACATTAAAAAGTCAAATTGAAGTTTCGCTAGTAAACAGTTTACAGTTTGTGTTTTTTGAAGAAAAAAAATTTTGACACATTCAGAAAAATGTGATATGATGGAATGTTATATCAAAATTTGATATGATGTGAGATGATATGATGATAAATGTGAGATGTATAAAATGCGGTATGATACTCTTGAGGATCTTCCACAAAACAACGTTCATGCTATCAATAGCACTGATCCGACAACTAACACAGCCTCCATGATGAAATTAAAAAGAACGTCAGTTGCCTTGTCATTTTTGACTTTAGGATAAAATGTCATAGGAAAATTTTTGTTCAGAATTCAATTTCCTATCGATTAAGAATATTGCATATTGGGTGTCCCATTAAAAAAATTGAACATTTGCGCATTGACATAACTCGTAAAGGCAATATAGCTATAGCCTCGAACCCTCGTATTTAGCAAAGCAATATATATATATATATATATATATATATATATATATATATATATATATATATATATATATATATATATATATATATATATATATATATATATTAGCTTTGAAATTCTTTGCTATTCATATTTATTTTGTGAAAAGTAATCTTGGGTTTGTAGCATTTCATTACATAGAAATAAGCAAATAGACGAATAAGAAAGAAAACACACTTACCAGTGCTATGTCTGGACACACATACGGAAATGAACCACTATACATACGAAAACGAACCACTTAGAAGTTGTACAAGTTCCTTCACCTTTCTTGAGGATCTTCAGAGCAGTATACGATTTATTTCATTGATCATTCATACTTGAATTTAAATTACCAATACAGCAACACTTGCAGTGACGTTTTATGACATTAGTTTTTGACGGAACAAGATTAAATTAAAATTAAACAATTAGGTTCAACAAGATTTTATGCATTTTAAAGTTTAACATCTTCTGGATAACTGTATGCCTAATGCTTTTATATATAATATGTTCAAATAGAACAAATATAAATAGTAGACTAGGTTTGTGTATTCTAAGAATGAGTTCCGAATGAATTAAGAATGAATATATATATATATATATATATATATATATATATATATATATATATATATATATATATATATATATATATATATATATATATATATATATATATATATATATAATTAATATTCTTAATATGATTTGACTATTATATTTTCACTTCAAACAGATTTTTATGGCGATTATTAATTTAGTTACAACGATATTATGGCTTGACCAATCGGACGTTTTGCTATGCGACATTTAGCTATACTCTGCCTTTGTTATAGTAGACACTTGTTTGCTGGCGCATATCTAGTCTGTTCGTTTGTATGGTATCTGGGTAATTTAATCATATATATATATATATATATATATATATATATATATATATATATATATATATATATATATATATATATATATATATATATATATATATATATATATATATATATATATATATATATATATATATATATATATATATATATATATATATATATATATAGATATATATATATATATATATATATATATATATATATATATATATATATATATATATATATATATATATATATATATATATATATATATATATATATATATATATATATATATATATATATATATATATATATATATATATATATATATATATATATATATATATATATATATATATATATATATATATATATATATATATATATATATATATATATATATATATATATATATATATATATATATATATATATATATATATATGCCCAGAGTGCAACGAATTAATATAATTCAATTAAATTTTAAACTGAATTCTAGAAATATCATTCTAAATCAATGCGATGTGAAAAATGTAAATTTTGACAATTATATATGCCTTATCCACTACTTGTAATACGTTACTTACAATGGGGTTTCATAAGAAGAACGGGAAGCAAGCGGGGTAAGAAGGGAAATGAGCACGTCAAGAAAAGTGTCTCAAACGAAAATGTTTAGGGTCTACGTTTGCGTTTGTAATTTTATCTATTAATAAAATTGTTTTTACTAATGTGATCTGCATTATTCACTGAAGAACCACCCCACACCCTGAGGGACCAAAGGATCATCTCCAAGAGTAAAATAAACACATTAGAAAATACAGTCTTTTAAAAATACATTATATATTAGAAAGTAATTTCTAATTCTAATCTCTACTTATTTGAAATTCCTATTAGCATCGAAAAGACACATCAAAGGAAATACTTTCTGTAACAATTTACCTGAAACAAATAATCGTATTTAATGATAAAGATAATACAATTATTGTAAAACAATTTTATGTAACTCCACTAATGAGGGTTATTGCCCCTGGAGTACATTCAACAGCGATTTAAAGTGGACAATAAAAGTTTGCCTAAGCTAGCTGAGCTTTTAATAAAAATAAAAATAAAATTCCCGTGGACGCTACTGACCATACGCAACTAAGTCAGGTAGTCTCCAAATTATCCTGGGTATCGAATCTACTCTGGCACTTTCTGTAATTTTTGGGAGAAAGAAAAATGGTAAATGTATGTGGTAAATTCATGACAAAGAATCTAATAAATGCGCTGTGGCAATATCGATTAATGCAATCGACTAATGAAAGTAATATGCCGGCCTCAATTTCTAAACACATGCTAAAGGGGACGCGTAGTCACTGCTTAAAATCAATGTATCCGTCAAATTAACCTACAATAAATTTCAGATCCTCAAATTGTTAATTATTAAAAGTGAACGTAACAGTGTTGAAACTTTCAAACAGTTTTTCTTTAAATGTGTGTGTTTCATTACCCAAAACTCTTATATGTATTTTTCGTTGGCCCACCATGCATAAGAACTTATAGTGATATATTTTCTTATTCAAATTAAGAATGACACTTTTATAGGTGTTTAAATATATGCCCCGTTGGATTAGGAAATATATAAGTTGGATCTCGTGATATTACCTTTTAATGTTTATACGTAAATATAACATTTAGCGTTAGATTACCATCATATGGGAGCAACATTTGATAAGGGACAAACAAATTGAATAAGCTTCCATCATAATATATTATGAAACTTCAGGCCAGTTAGGCCGGGCATAATTTACCCTCATATGCTAGCCCGAGGTCTCGCATACTTGCACATGCTCTAAACCGGGAGATGTAACTTTTTGTACTTTTAAACTTTTAAATGGACCTCTAGTCAATATTGTGCCTTGGGTGAGCAACGAAACTCCAATAAATAAGTAGGCTATTTGGTAAAAGCCATACCGAAAAAATATTTTAGTTAGATCCATGTGCGGAACCTGCTACTGGCAACTGATCATTTCAGGTATCTAACAAGTTTTTCCTTTCAACAAAACCTTATACATTTAAGCACGAGATAAGATAGAGGCAGGTAATCGAAACAGCGCGGGATTGAGCGCGTAACGTAGTCCTTTGATCACAGTGATGTGTACACGGCACAGATGATGGGATTGGGTTGATAATTTGGTGTTGAGCCAAACGCAAACCGCCGCCGCCTTACCTTGTTTACAATGTTCTAGATCACTGAATATAGAGAAAATTTACATTACATTTGGCATTCTCGTGAGTTTTCTAACCATATTTTTATTAAAACCATATAATTTAAGAAAAACTATATTCATGCCTGTGAACCTATAGGAATTGGTTCCGTGACCAAGTTTAGAGTATGTACATACCTAGAAGAATTATTTATTTTGTATACCGTGTTACGTTCACTTTTAATAATTAACAATTCGAGAATCCGAAATTTATTGTAGGTATATTTGACGGATAAATTGATTTTTAAGCGGTTACTACGCGTTCTCTTTAGCTCAAATTCAGGTCGGCATATTACTTTCATTAGTCGATTGCATTCATCGCATTTTGCCATAGCGCATTTAATAAATTATTTGCCATAGATGTACCAAAAATATCTTAGTGCATATCTGTGTCGCTTTATTGTTTCGTGAGTTGAATTGGCAGTTCTGTGACGCTGGCCTCGGTCGACAGAGACGCCCAGGAAATTAGACCATATCTAATTTCCTGGGCGTTGGCCTCGACGCTTCCTTTTTAGTTGGACGCATGAATGGCATACAAGTTTTTCAATGTGTTAAGAGTTTAAGTGATTTCCTGGGTTAAATAACGTATTATGTACGTTCCGATATAATGGGATAATACAAGGAAATCATTGTTCATATGTTGAAATTTTGGATAAATCCACATATACCACATTAGTGGGATCAAATAACTTTTAATCAACACATTGAGGTAAGACATTTTGTTTTCTTGAGACCACGTGTTCATATTTTTTGTTTAGCCTACTTTGTGTTCCCTAGAGCCTGCGTTGCGTTGAACTCCCTATAGCTGATTGAGGGACACAGCTAAACTATCTTTTCTAAGCCGTGTTACAACTACTTAGTAAGTTTTACCAGATATATATTCACTTAACCTAACTTTTTGTTACTTGTAACGTGACAAGCTTATCGGTCTGTGTTAGGGCTTTCTTGTCTTTCGGCGAGTGTAATTCACACCACCTTTTACACCACCTTCTTTGGAACCACCTTCAGGACCATCTTGCTGAAGTCTATCGATCCCTGTACCAGCGTAGAGTTACAGGAGAGATCCACCTTACTGGCTTACTTACGAATCGTTGCATGTCACAGATAAGCCTAGTTTTAAGTATAGTTTAAAAGGAGACATACCCTGTTTGATCGACTTGATATTGCTAGTGTGTACGATTAGAAATATAAAATTATTACGAGCCCGCAGCTAACGTTTTACATAGTGTCTTACATATATATTCACCAGGTTATTTCCGCTGTTTAATCAACCTATTTAGGTAGGCATTGTCTCACTATTTATATATATATATATATATATATATATATATATATATATATATATATATATATATATATATATATATATATATATATATATATATATATATATATATATATATATATATATATATATATATATATATTGATTGCGGAAAGGGTATCGTGCACTTTGGCATACAAACCGTTTTCTGTAGAAGCTGTTTATGTATTTTATGCTACGTTTCCAGGTATAATACCATATTTTTGGTAAATTATTTTTTTATGTATCACCATTTCTAACTTTCCAATTCGTAAAGTAAACATAGTAATAAATATACTGTGTGTCTTATTTTTCTTTCCCCCAAAAATTACAGAAAGTGCCAGAGTAGATTCAATACTGAGGATAATTTGGGGACTATTTGACTTAGTTGCGCATGGTCAGTGGCGTACACGGGAATTTTATTTTTGTTTTTATTAAGAGCTGAGCTAGCTTAGGCAAACTTTTATTGCCCACTTTAAATCGCTGCTGAATGTAGGTATTCCAGGGGTAATAACCGGCTTATTCGGAAACAATGTTAGAAACTGAAATCTTAATGTAGTACAATGAGGGTAGTTCTAGTTTAACAGTGGCCTCAAAATTAATATTCAGTGTTGCTCACTCCCAGACTATCCTTGATTTAATTTTCGGCAGGCACTTGAATAAAAATATGACTAGACTATTTTGCCAAGCACTTACTACAATGTCAATCAATGTTAATTATATAGTAATTTATGTCGTATTGTTTCCATATTTCCTTTAACACATTTATTACAAACAAATATTTAACCACAGATTTTATAAAAAATGAAGTTCCTCAAGGATCCATTCATGGATCCACATTATTTTTTACTGTAGTCACTTTAGTTGAAAATTATCTGATGATAATATTATTCTTCTCGCAAGCGATAAAAGAATATTATCTCACCTAAATATGTATTTATCAGCACATTCTACGAAAAACAGTTCTAAAAATATTATATAAATATTCCAATTACATATTCCAATTATTACGTATTCCAATGCTCATAAAAAATGTAAAAATTTGAATATAATGCACATAAAGTTACAGTTTGATCATTACATGCATTAAAATAGCCATACAAAATTTTTACCAGAGTTTCCAGAGTATCAGAGATGCCAGATTACGTAAAAAATATTAATGTTATCGATAAACTTTATATTACCTTTTTTGTAGAGAATTGTTCATTCTTTATTCTATATTAAAACACTTCATAGCTATGGGATCGATGGGAGCGAAGATACTGGCGAAAAAAGATAATTTTTTGGGCCGTATTTCCGCTAAAGTTCCTGGACCCATGAGGATATTATGACCTATGACCTATGTCTTATGACCTATGACATGATAATACGTCGCTAAAATTCTCGCAAAAATCTCCATTTATCAAATGCTTTCACATATATGTATTTATACCTAGTTGATATGGTGCGTTTCCAATTAAGATTTTATTATTTCGTAAGATTTTATTCTTTCAATATTATTATTGCTTCAATATTATTATTATTGCTTCAATATGCATTGTGGAATGCAGTCTATGAACTGATAATCAAGGTAATTGTTTGTACAGCGAATTTACTATTAAATTCGTTTCTCCTGGTACTGTTAGCAGGGGAAACAAATGTTTTGTAACATTACTTAATAGCTAGTCTAATATTACAAAGACGAAATATGGTCGTCGTAATCCAGGTTTACTGCACTCAATCAGCAGAAATCTCATATCCTAATGGAAACAGAGACTAAATGGATGTTACTAGAGGATGAATTATTTGAACTGTCAGTAAATGCAACCTTGTTGGGCGGCTGCAGATGGATTCATAGATATTTAAACTCGCAAGTCGATCCCGTAGTAATTCAAATTAGAAATATGATCGTTTTACTGCCGGTATACCTGAAGTTACACAAGAACTTAGAATCAATACTATTATCTAAGTAAGGCGAGAGTGGGGTTATAATAGACTCATTGATTCGTGTCGTGCTGATAAGTATGTTAAATATTTATACGAGTTTATCTTAATAACAACTAGTGTTATCAGACTAATGGCTTAATGTGAGTATACTTCAGCTAGTAGCTAGGCCGTGAAAGATTGCACTTGATTTATGTGGGGGAGTTGATAAATTTATTATAGAAAAATTGCTCGTGTCAATATAAGGTATATGCAAGTTAATATTTAGACATAAACAAGGAATTCATAATAACACAATATTATCAAAAAAATATTGATCTATTTAAAATTTGACATGAGTTTTAATAAACGATCAACAATATTATTAGCAGTTTATAATTCAAACAAATTATATAATTCAATATTGCCGTATTTTTCTTAAATTTATGGCAATTTGTTACATAAGTACACATAAGTAACTCGTTTATTCTCTGAAATACAGGAAAGGCATTTTTTAATATGTAGAGGAAGGGATCTTTAGAAGCTATGATGGACTAAATTTTGATTTTTCCTTATTGTTTATGAATTATCCAGTACACAATATTGGGAATATTCAACATAATATTTTGTAAAGAAATGAGGTACATAAATAAAAAAATGTTTACAAAAAGAAAAAAAAATAGGTATTATGCATTTAATATGTGACATTTGTCAAATAACACAAAACCGAAAAATAGAAGAAAGTATGCCTCAGGTAAATG
>CAXKVY010007957.1:0-17196 GCA_964058915.1 Tetropium fuscum
TTTTTTGTTTGAAAGGGCGATTCTTGCGGCTTTCCATAAAAAATTTATTTTTTAATATGTACAGCCTTTAAAACCCGATTATGATTTTGACACGAAATTTGAATGTCGCTGTGGAGTGAAATTTTATTTGTATTGAATTCTTAGGTTAGTCACGGTGTTTACCGTTCTTTTTCAATATTCTCTTTTGGAATCACCTCTATAGCCCCTTCAGCAACGAAGATGCGACATTTTAGATGAAACGGTGCTATTAAGTTTGATATTTAACAAGGAGGCTATGGTAAGGGTTAACACTGAAAGATTCAGTTGAAATTCTCGTGAAAAAAAAATCAGTTAACGTTCTAAAAGAAAATGCCAGTGCACATTAGTCAAATTCAAGTAGCTAGAGTTGTGGCTTTGGTAGAAGATGGAGGGAGTCAAAGATATGCAGCTCGTATTGTTGCTATTGGCTATTGGAATGCGATTACTTCGACGACATCGAGTAGCTCGTTTGGATTTTGCTCGAATTCATCTTGTTTGGAATGAGTTGCAATGGTCTCAAGTTTTATTCACTGACGAATCAAGATTCATGTTGAGATCAGCAGACGGGCGTCGGAGGGTTTGGAGAAGGCGTGGGGATTCATACGAGGATGGTATGTTCAGTGAAAGGGAGAGTTTTGACGGTGGTTCACTAATGGTACCCAAGTAGCACAAATGTCCTTATTACGGACATATACTTTGCTATAAAATATCTTGTTATATAACTGCGATATTTCTTAGTTGGTTTGTAAACGCTTATATGACGCCTATATGTATGAAAAAGGCACAAGTTTATAAAATATTATTCTTTTCTTAAAGTTATTTTAGTATCGCGGATAGCATTTACAAAATAGTATGAGCTGCTTTATAAAATCGTTATGAAACAGTTTTATAAGAGTTTTATAAGTTAGGCGATAAGTTCACCTATATAATAATTGTGTCTCTTGTGAACCTAGTATTAAACAGATTTATAAATATTATTTAAAAATTTGCTGTGGTTAAAATCACTAATAAAATATTTATAGAATAATAAAGAAATTGTTTTATACCATACTTAAAATTGTTCTAATAATAGCATTTTTGATGCGATTAAAATATTTTTACTGTGAGCGTCTACGTTTCTGTTTCTTAATTATCATGAATATAAATATTTTATAGTATTTTCATAATGCCGAACACAAAACTGATTTTTAAATGGTTGTCCGACCTTTGCCTTTCTGTTCTGCTTTTATAAGTAGCGAATATGGCGACATGCTGCTAGGGATTGGTAAATCAGGAAAAGCATATCGCATAAATAACATTCAACCACTCAAACTTTACTACGAAGCAAATTTTACTGATCAAGTGGTGCACATCTTGTGGAGATATTTTAACGCCCTTCAATTTCAACAAGGTTTTACAGTTACAAAAAATATTTAAATTTCAGGAAAGTATCCAATAATGACCTCTGAAGTTAAAAATCGACATTATATCATCTCCTATGTCATTGTAAACTGATTTGTTTCTCATAGGAACGATAATTTTCATTATTTTATTTCATTTATCTTGATTCAACAAAATGGCCGACGGAAAGCCAAGTTAAATTAAACGAGAAAATATGGCGTCGACTAATAAATCATTTTTATCGCTCATAAAATGCTTATTAAACGAATTTGATATTTATAAAACATATTTAATTTATAAACGTGTTATACACTCCCCGGCACAAAATTCCGTCACCCTAAAATTTTGCCCAATTTTGATGTTTTATAACTTTTTTATTTTTCATCTGATTTTCATAAATTTTTTACCAGTCTGTAGATCAGTTCATTGTGTGTCTTTTTAATTATTGTAATAAGTCATATTTTTCGTCCAGGCAATATTATACAGGGGTAAATCAAAGTGTTGTTTTTTGTCGTAAACTCAAAACACCCTGTGGAAAAATTGAGGCGAATAATTTTGTTTACAAACTGTTTGCTGCCATCTTAGACGTATTGTAAACATTTTGTTTTTTGATTCATCCCACTATCTCATTTCTTCTGCGAGCAGCAAAATTTTAAATGAAACGCTGATTTCAAGCTTATTTTTATTAACAAAAACATCCACTAGGTATATCACAAAATTAATTAACAAAGACAAATTTTAATAACGTGTATGTCCTCCTCTCGCAGCAATGACAGCTTGCATTCTTCGTGGCATCGAATTAATAAGATTACTTATTCTGTCTTGAGGAATAGCCTGATATTCTTCTGTCAGCGCCAGCCGTAAGTCTTGCAAGGTTAGTGGTTGCACAGGACGGCGACGGAGTGCTCTTTTAAGAACATCCCAAAGATGTTCGATTGGGTTGAGATCCGGGCTACATGCGGGCCAGTCCAATCTTGGAAGTCCAACCTCATCCAGATATTCGCTCACTACCCGTGCAACGTGAGGTCTAGCATTATCATGCATTAATGTAAATTGGTTCCCAATGAAAGGAGCAAATGGAACAACAATTTCTTGGAGGATTTCCTCAATGTAACGGTGGGCGGTTAGTGCTCCATTTTCAACAAATACAAGGTCAGTACGTGCATCGGTAGAAATACCCGCCCAAACCATGACTGAACCACCGTAATATTGCAGTCGCTCAGATATGGTGCAGTCTCCATATCTTTCATTTCTACGTCTGTATACCCGTTCACGACCATCCGGCGACCTTAAACAAACCCTGGATTCATCTGTGAATAGTACGTTTCCCCACTGTTCTACAGTCCAGTCAGCATGCGCTCTTGCAAATCTCAGTCGGTGTTGTCGATGCCGAGGAAGCAATTTTGGACATACTGCTGGCCTTCGTGAATGCAATCCTGCTTCTAACAATCTTCTACGTATCGTTCTTTCACTTACACTTACTCGACGTACCATTTGCAAGTCATTTTTTAGATACACAGCAGTAGCTCTGCGATCTCTTAAAGAACTCATAATGACAAAGTGATCATCAGCTTGAGTGGTCATTCTCCTTCTGCCAGAGCCTTGCCGCCTAATAAAGTTTCCCGTCTGTAGATACCTATTCCAAACATCACAAACTGTAGACCGCGCAATTCCCAGAGTACGGGAGACATAACTCTTATTGCGGCCATCCTCTATTAAGGCAGCAATTAAGGCTACCTACGTCTGCTGTAGTTACCATGATGACAACACACTAAATTAACTGTACTGTCAAATATTCTGTCACAATAACCGCGTATTTAGCCAACGTCGATGTTTTTTAATTAAAAATGATAAAATTAACAGCGTTTCATTTAAAATTTTGCTGCTCGCAGAAGAAATGAGATAATGGGATGAATCAAAAAACAAAATGTTTACAATACGTCTAAGATGGCAGCAAACAGTTTGTAAACAAAATTATTCGCCTCAATTTTTCCACAGGGTGTTTTGAGTTTACGACAAAAAACAACACTTTGATTTACCCCTGTATAATATTGCCTGGACGAAAAATATGACTTATTACAATAATTAAAAAGACACACAATGAACTGATCTACAGACTGGTAAAAAATTTATGAAAATCAGATGAAAAATAAAAAAGTTATAAAACATCAAAATTGGGCAAAATTTTAGGGTGACGGAATTTTGTGCCGGGGAGTGTATAATGCAGTTGTATAAAACATATCTGTCATATTATCTAAAATGACAGCGAAAAACTATTATAATAATTCAGTCATTGCAATGTTGTCATGTCAACAACAAACGTGTACACACCTATAGTATTTTATAATAAAATAGGTATGGATGAAAATCAAAAGTTACTAGATAGTAACTTTTGGACTCTATCATAGGTACCTACTTAATATTAGGGAAAATTCGTGGCTGATAGAATTAAATCAAAATAATTAATCGGAATTAAAAGAGAAGGGTCATTCTTCATAATAGTTTTTGGCCGCACTCTATCAATTCCAACAAAGTTTTAAATTTAGTTTTACTAAATAGATATAGATTATACCTACAACTCTTCATTATACTGTAGACAGTCACCATCAACCCATAGTGACTTTTAAGAAATGTCAAATAAATATTATGGAGTCATCTATGGCTTGCAAGATGGCTTTCATCGGTGACCAACCAGTAATATGTGGCTATTTCTCCCTATAGAGAGTTAAACGCAAATACCTCTTTATAATTTTTTACCCATACTTGAAAATAATATTTTCAGTTTGACAACGTAGCATCGCTGTTCTCAAATCGAGCATATTTGGTTTCAGATCCTAGTGCCAGGTGGCGGGGGTGTAGGTGATTTTGAAATAATTGCGATAATAATAAAGCGCTTATAAATTATTTTTGTTATATACGCTTCAGAAAAATAGCTTACATAACAATATTGTTATCAAGTTTATCTGAAGGGATCAATTTTACAATACTTTTATCATAGAATCCGTTTAAAAGTAATGGTTGGACGGAACTAGGTAGGTAGGAATAAGATTAAGATAATGAATTTTTCATGGTATGGCCGCGTAGTAATCGCAAATGTATTAGTTTTACATTTCTTTCGTCTTAAGTATACATTTATTTAATTTTTTGATTTGTTTATTTGGATTTGTTTATTTACTTAAACATTTCTGTTGATTTCAGTTAGCCCGATCTCTATGGCTTCGCCCTCATTATCGCTTGATTCGTCATCATGTATATTGAACTCTGGATACAGATTGTATGTCTCATTAACCTGCTTCATAGGTCCAGAATCTTTGTCAGAAGCAGATGGAACACTAATAGATATTTATTTGCTGCTGACTAAATTAAACCAAATCAGATCTTTCCGGTGTGCCACCGTGATGGTTTTCACTAGAATTACAGATTTTATGAAATTGACACTTCTTTTTAACTTTTTCCAGCAAGAAATGCTCGATATATTGATAACTAGCAACTATATCACTGAAACTTAAACTAATACCCAGCTTTTTATGCAGCATAAACTAAACTTTAGGTTAGTGCTATAACTTTTTTATAAGGTTACCTTAACAATCATTTTGTATTTTGTGTGACACTTTTGTTATTTAAACGTTTTTTAAGTGCTTTATACAATTTTGTTTAACAACAATTATGAAATAGTTTTATAAGAGTATTGGACGCAACTAAATTATTGCTAAGAATAAACTATTTTATAATTTACTCTCTATAAATGCTATAAAATCTAATTATAAAACCGTTATTAAACCAAAATGCATACTTATAAAGGGTCCGCCAATAGGGACGCTCGATCTTTGACAGCTCATGGCGGCCATGTTGTTTGTGGTAGAGTTGGCAAACGTAGTTGTTATTATTCAGTGTATCTCCACAAATCACCATGAACCAATTCAGCCGCGAGCAACATGTGCAAATCGTTAAAACTTATTACGAAAATCATTCATCGGTTCGAGCAACGTTCCGCGCGCTCCGCCAATTTTACGGTGCAATTGATCGTCCTGCTGAGTCGACTATCCGTCGTTTGATTAACAAATTCGAGGCAACCGGTTCGGTGAACAATCAGCCAACACCGACGCGTCGTCGAAACGTCCGATCTGCCCAGAATGTCGCCGCTGTGCGCGATAGTGTGCATGAAAATCCGCGACAGTCAATTTCACGTCGCGCACAGGAATTCCGCCTTTCGGAAACATCACTTCGCCGAATCTTGCATCTGGATTTGGGCATGCATCCGTACAAGATCCAGCTGACACAAGAGCTCAAAATAAACGACCATAGACAGCGCCGTATCTTCGCTGATTGGGCTT
Source organism: Tetropium fuscum (assembly GCA_964058915.1). Lineage (NCBI taxonomy): Eukaryota > Metazoa > Arthropoda > Insecta > Coleoptera > Cerambycidae > Tetropium > Tetropium fuscum. Next base: position 5,733 of record CAXKVY010007957.1, read on the forward strand.
TAGAGCAGTTGGAAGTCGACCCCGATTTTGGTCGCAAAATCATCTTTAGCGATGAGGCACATTTTTGGTTAAATGGGAATGTCAACAAGCAGAATTGCCGTTATTGGGCAGAGAACAATCCACAGGAGGTCCACCAGGTCGCAATGCACCCAGCAAAGGTAACTGTTTGGTGTGGATTTTGGGCCGGAGGCATCATCGGGCCGTATTTCTTCGAGAACGACGATGGTGTGTCCATCACGGTAAACGGCGAACAATACAGATCCATGATAACGAACTTTTTCTGGCATGAAATCGACAATATGGATGTCGAGGATATGTGGTTTCAGCAGGACGGCGCTACGAGCCACACAGCGCGCGCCACAATGGATCTTCTGCACGAGCGCTTCGGAGGAATGGTTATCTCGCGTGGAGGCGACATCAACTGGCCACCGAGATCGTGCGATTTAACCCCACTAGACTATTTCTTGTGGGGTTTTCTTAAATCACAGGTCTACGCAAACCAACCACAAAACACTGATGCCCTCAAAGTCAACATACGCCACGCCATCGATGAAATACAGCCCGATTTGTGCGCCAGAGTCATTGAAAATTGGACTTCTCGTATGCGCGCCACCCAGCGAAGCCGAGGTGGACATTTGACCGATATTATTTTCCATACATAATGCCTTCGAATACTCTTTCAAACAAAAAATAAATTTCATTTATACCTCTCACACAACTTGCTTTATTTCATTTTAAAGATCGAGCGCGCTTATTGGCGGACCCTTTATAAGTGATATATACCTGTTTTTGAATATTGCTATAAATCAACTACAAGATATATCCATCTCAAGCAAAAACAGTTGTATAAGTCTTGTTATATAAATATTTATAAGCAAGTTAGTTACCAAACTTATAAAATTGTTATTTAAATTAATCTTGACAATATCTATATAGCAAAATAATAAAATAAATTTGTTTTAATGACACATTTGTATTTATTGAGTCTGTTTAAAAAACAATTTTGTTACTTCATATGCTCTAACAAATCGGATATAAAGCACTTCAATCTATACGGTTTGATATTGAATGCAAGTACATATTGAATGAAGTATAATAACAATATTATTGTGCTACTTGGGTATGGGGTGGAATTACCAGCGATGCCCGTACAGAATTATTTGTGTTTCCACCACGGCAATCTCTAAATGCAGTTAGATACAGAGATCTTGAATGAACATGTTGTCCAATTTGCACCTTACATTGGCGAAGATTTCCTCTTAATGCAAGATAATGCACGACCGCATACAGCAGTGATGATAACACAATTTTTAAACGATGTCGGAATTAATCGTATGCCGTGGCCCGCTAAAAGCCCTTATATGAATCCCATTGAGCATTTATGGGATGAATTGGGACAACGTGTTAGTAGACGCAACCCAGAGAATCTGAATGAATTGAGGATTGCTCCTACAGAAGAATGGGGCAATATCCCTCAAATCACTATCACAAATTTGATTGAAAGCATGCCTAGGCGTATGGAAGCTGTTATAGCAGCCAGAGGAGGAAATACTCGTTATTAGTTAGTTTGTTGCTCAGTTATTTTTTAATTTTATTGTTTTAATCATTAATAATTACAGTCGTTTTACCTAAAATATCGAATAATTCTTTGTTTGTTATTTCTTTTTGATGCTGTTTGTACTTGTAAGTAACAATTATTTCAGCGTCCGTAATCGAAGACGCTAAACATTTCTTAAACGATGAGCTTTTTAGAAATTCTCAGCTCCACGTCCTCCTTGTTGAATATCAAACTTAATAACACCGTTTTATCTAAAATGTCGCATCTTAGTTGCTGAATGTGCTAGAGAGGTGATTCAAAGAAAGAATATATTGAAAAAAGAATGGTAAACACCGTGACCAACCTACGAATTCAATACAAATAAAATTTCACTCCACAGCGACATTCAATTTTCGTGTCAAAATCATAATCGGTTTTTAAAGGCTGTACATATTTAAAAAAATACATTTTTTATGGAAAGCCAATTACAAAATAGTCATCCGCAACAATCGCCCTTTCAAACAAAAATTATCAAAGTCGATAGGCTGGCTGGATAAGTTATTGAACATCAAATTTGGGACAAAATCTAGGTGCGCCACATTTTATGTCCGTCAGTGTAGTATAATTTTTGTTATCTATATTTGTTACTTAACTGACAATAATGTATATAAATATTTTATCCATTAATGGATACTCCTTTGGGTTCATCCCGTTTGTATCCTTTATCTAAATAAATAAATATAAGTACTAATTATTATTTCGCATTATCTTTCAGTATTTTCAATACTAATATATTCGAGTTAAATCAAGGGACTTCTTCCGCCGACATCTTGAATTATTTTGATATGGCAAATTTTATGACATATTTTGATATGGCACTTTTTATGCCTCAGATTCTGACTTTCCACAAATATGAAAATAATAAAATTCGTTTACTATTACAAAAGTTATCGAGTTTTCCGCCCATCCTACAGATATCCTGTCATTTATAACACATCGCTTTTGCAAACTTTACTATGCAGTAAACAAATACAACTTCAAAGTCATCGACCTCCTTCACCTTCTGCCTAGCATTATTTCAGTTCCTAGACACCGCTTTAAAATCTTGGTGTAGTAAACAACTAGTTTGCAGCCATCAATCTTGGAGCTTCTAATGGGAGTTATAGATTCCCCGCGTATGCGAGTCTTTAAAAGATAAGAACTACCTACTAGAGTTTACTATTCTCGTCATGAATGAGCAGGTTATCTGCAGCAGGTTTATCTCTGTTGCAAATAGGCACCTACTTGTATTACAAAGCAACATGTAATTGACTGTGATACAACCTCTATCGAATGGATGTGTCAGCTGGCTGAGATGACAGTGGGGTAGCGATCGCATGCACAGCAGGGCATCTGCCGCCTCGAGATAAGAAAGCACCGCTTAGTCTGCACTGCCTTGCAATTCCACGGCCGACTGAAAATCGTCTTGACTTATACTATCAAGTCGTCCGATTGACTGTTGTTGATGCACGCTCAGATCGGAATTGATGGAATAGACTCTATTCTGAAAGTTATCGCTAACTTATAATTAAATCTTTAACTTACTTGAGTGGGATTATGTCCAGACGGTGGCATTTAATTAATTCAGAATTGTAAGGGCTGTATGGATTTTATTCGATTCTTATTGAAATGGCACCCAGGCAATAAAATGTTCAGTGATTTTCCAGGCTCGTGGGAGTGACAATTCCTTGGAGTAATTATAATTCGTCACTGTTCAAAAATGTACCTATATAGGCAATAATAAAATAGACAAATTCCTTATATTAAAAAAATATATTCGTAAGTAATATCATAAGGTCATCTAATTTTTCCGAAAAAAAACACGTTGCTAGGTAATATTTTAAGAAGAATCATGAGTGCTGGTGTCAACAAAAATCCGAGTCGAGGACCAGGATTTTTGCACCTGCATGAATGCATTCTGTTAAAATATTACTTAGCAACCTGTTTTTTCGATTTTTCGAAGCAAAAGATTTTGGTTTCGCTTCCCAAAATGTCTTATAAAATTGATCTTCGTCGAGGTGTTTATAATCTGGTTGGGCGAATGTCGAAACGAGACATTGTCGATATTTATCGAGATCACAACATAAGCAAATCGACAATTTATCGCACAATTAAAGAATGTCAAGAAGGGATACCATGTGTAAACTTGCCTAAATGCGGTCGGCCGCGGGTTTTGAACCAATTAAGAGAGGGAAGACTGATTGAAGCAGCTAAACACAAAATTGGGATCTCACAGCGAAAACTGGCCAAGAGGTTTAATGTTGGAAAGACTACGGTGTTTAGGACCCTATCAAGTAAGAATATTGACTTCCGGAAAAGGAGGAAAGCTCCAAAATACACAGAGGCTCAGTTAGAGAGAATTCCGAGATTTTGCCGCGCTTTGAGGCGAGTGCATTTCGTCAACAAGTTGATCGTGATGGACGATGAAAAATATTTCACGTTGTCCAACTCTGAGATGAAGGGCAATGATGGTTTCTACACGGAAAATTACGAGAATGCCCCCGATGATGTGAGATTAAAAAGCAAAAAAAAGTTTGAGGGCAAAATTTTTGTGTGGTGTGAAATTTCTGAGGCTGGCTTTATCTCGCAGCCCTACATTGGCGTTGTTCGGGACGAAGCCTTAAATGCAGAGCTTTATATCCAGAGTTTATTTCTAAACTTCTTCAGTTTTTAAACAGACTTTATGCGGATGATGAAATAATATTTGGCCAGATCTTGCTTCATGTCATTACGCGAGAATCACAAGGGACTGGTATGAGGCCAACAACATTAACTTTGTACCGAAAGTACCTAGCTAGTGGGATCGATTTACGTGCAAAATCAAATAAAAGAAATCTAATTTTTTGACATGAAATAAAAAGTGAGAAGTGAGTAAATTAGTTTTTCTAATTTTGACATGTAAAGTGTAACTTTTCAAAACCCTTTGCCGTTAGGAAACGTCTTACGTTTCACAACCAGTTACGAAAAATAAAATATTACGCAACTGGTTTTGTAAAGTTAATTTCATAGTAGGATATTTAGACCTGACAAGCTATGAAAGTGCCGAGCTGTCACACTGTTACAATCTTCTGGATTGTTCTTAAACGTATAAAATTTGGAGTGTTCTTCTCATAAAATATAAAATTGGTGGAAATTAGAAAAAAATCTTGTATGAAACACGTTGGGAAACACTATTTTGTATAACTTGCATCCTTTTGTGAGACTGGCTAGGGCTCGTTCCGCATAAATCTATGTTACACAAAATTGTACTTTTCCCGACTGGTTACATAAATAGCTATTCTTAACTAATTTCACAACAAAACAGTTCTTATTTCTAAATACAAAATTAATTAATACCAACCAATCACAACAAAAAATTTCTTGTTGCCAACTATTCGTGTAGTGTACAAAGGAACATAAAAATTAGGTACCTGCGTTACTTTATGCTTACCGAATATGCCGGAATAAATAAATCGAATAAAATAATTTTATGGTATTTCCGCTTCAATGTCTCGGATAAAATAATATTGTATTGTTACCGTTTCTGTCTGAAAGCCTAGCCCAGTTTCCTCTATAGAGCAAATAGAATACATATCTATGGTAATAATTTACAAAAATTGGCTACTGGAACTATTCACGAAGATCGTTAAATAAATTTGTAATGTAACAACAACCCAATAATAAACGTTTATGGCTTTATAGATTATCCGCATATTACAAAAGATTTGCAGTAAATAATGAAAAACAAAGTGCTGTTTAAATTATCCCTGCCTGGAAATAGAATACGGACGAGTCAATCCAGGAATAAATTTTGATAACTTTAACTGATAATTGTGTTAGGTTAATCATGGTCGTGCATTATTGGTTTATTCATATCTTAACCGATTGAGTTGATTACTTATTGGTACCATCGTGGAACATTTTTTTATAGCAGTTACCAAGTACTGATGTAAATTTGTAGTATAAATAATCGTAATGATATACTAATAGGAAATATTGCTGCTGTATAAGGATTATTTTCTTTATTATGCTTATATAACTTTTAAAGTACTGAGTTGTTATACAAAATGGGGTTAAATACCACTATTTAACCCCATTCCTAAAAAGGTTTCTAATTGAGATTATTGACTATGTCATTTAAACCGTTATTTATCTTCGAAAATCTTTATATCTAACTCTATTAAGATCCAGAACAAAATAACAAAATATGACACGTTATGGGGTTCTGAAATCAATTTGTATTAAAGAAAACGTATATTTCTTAAGATTTTCTATATTTCTTTTTTATTCTATATGTTTTTATAGGTTTTACTACAAAAAAATTTATAATACAAAAAGGAAACTATTCCAAGTATTCTGAAAACAGAAATAGAAAACAATTGATCTTAGCGGTTAGCTATTGCAGGCATTGAAATTTGGGATTATATTTAGAAGATGTGTCTTACGCTGCTCATGAAAAGAACCAATGTTTGTTAAGATATGTAAAAAACGAATATTGAACGCAACTTTCCGCGGTAACTCACTCGTAAAACAGGGTAAACGCAAGTCCGCGGGGAGAAGTGTCTAACTTTTATAAATTCAGGCCATTTGATGCGTCAACTAAGCAGGTAAGAAATCCGAATTCTAGGGAGAATTTGACTGGTAAGCACGCACGGCTTTGGCCCTTCGTCAATCCCTATAATCCACACACTTCCAAATCCTAAAATGCGCATAACAAACAGAATATTAGATAATGCCGAGGTAGTGGAGGATCTCTACCCCCGTGATACATCATTATTTGCGAATACAAATCTGAGTTGCTTCTGCTTATCATTCCAAAATCTAAATTCATAAAATATGTTACATTTATTAGTATATTCATGCTGTTTTGATTCCTGACAAGCATAAAACTAACTACGTACATAAAGTCGAAACATTACGAAATTTCTTGCTAGTTATCTTCACTATTTCAACAGCTACCATCGGGGGAGCCGAATCAGACCCCGGAATCAAACCTGATGCCTGACAATATCTTACATATCAGTTATCTCTAAGGAGTAGGTAGATTAAGGCCTTAGAGATTATCTTTCTTTGACCTTAAGACGTATTCACCCTTTTCTCTTAGAAATGGCAGCAAAACAGGTAGGTATCGAAACGCCGAGACTTTAATAGACTTAAACGCTGTTCAACCTAGTATTTTTAATTTTCTGTCACAACTTAGCTTATACTTTGTAGACTCATTGTCATATGGGCGCCAGTTCACAAAGTAGTGAACAATGTTAAAAATCTGTATCCATTCATATGGCTGTCACTTTTGCATTTAAATATATATATAGGTACAGAAAAGTTGCCATGATTTTCATGGCTTTCTTAAAATGAAATGTTAAATCCGAGCATGGAAACGCTTACCTCAAAGTAGGGTTCAAAATACACTAGTATATATATATATATATATATATATATATATATATATATATATATATATATATATATATATATATATATATATATATATATATATATATATATATATATATATATATATATATATATATATATATATATATATATATATATATATATATATATATATATATATATATATATATATATATATATTGTTGCAGATCTCTTATGATTTTCCAGTAGTTTGTGTCCTAACAACCGAATTCATTATTTGCAGCTACTTGTAAGAACTTATATGCCTCAACTTATTGTCAAATTAGCGTCGTCGCTGACGTGCGGTACAAACGACCACGATACAAGTGATAAATTAATTAAAAATATATCTGCCACGGCACAAAGTTTCCTGCTATCTGCATGTAGCTGTCGGCAGACGCGGCATCCGAACTTTGTAGGCCAGCGTTTCGGATATGTCGACACAGATGTCATTCGTCTTCGTTAAATTCATACAGTGACGTTAACTTTAGTCATTTGTCAAGTAAACGTCATGGTGATATCAGAAATGAAAAGTAGAGTATTTAAAATAATATTAATAACAAACCATAAATGTGAAAAATGATTTGGGTGACCAATATAAATGGGCCCTAAAGGGGGGATCCTGCACGCAAAAACGTCTTATGACAGCTCGAAATAAAAATTGTATTACATTTTTTTAGAATTCATTAAAAGCATAATTAATCGTAATTTATCTTCCTTTGTATTCCAATCTCTCAAGCATTCCGTGTTGTGATATTCTCGTTGCTTTAGTTGAGTTATGTACATCGCCAAAGCTTAGAAATGCTCATAATTACATAATTACTATCATTATACTGGGTGCTTATTTTATAGAAAAAATATGTGGTTACCAACATGTTTAAATTAGAGAAGTATATTTTTTAGACGTCAGTAACTTAGTTATCACTGTTAGCATTATTATCATAGTTGATAGCACCCATTTAATAGCACATGCTATTGAATAGTTGGTAACTATTATGAAAAGATGTTCATTCTTCAGTTTGGTACGTTCGACAGGACCGGGCTTGTGATTTTTAATTGTGAAGTGATTTTTCTATGAAGGTACAGTCAAACTCATTGTCAAAAAACACGATTCCACCTAAAATGGCGTTTGAACGGTTTTTTCTACAGTCAAACTGCATACCTGAAATTATGTAAGAGCGAAATTAGGAAACATTTTGGGATTCAAGAAATATGATCTTATCGGTCAGTGAGATACTAAAGTACAATCGGTTTTAACGAAGGGAATATTTTTTTACAATTTGCTGTTACGTATGGTATGAAGTACATATTATAGACAACGATGTGTCAAGGTAGCATAATACGAGGCGAAACGACAGGGCTCATGTCTTGTCTGCTCTCGAATATTGGTTATTGTCGATTACTATGTATTGATGTCATTTGTGTCAAAATAATTTTAACAGACAAGATTAGTATAGCTAGTTAATAGCTATAACTTCTAATTCAATAAATAATAAACTAACATCATATATATATATATATATATATATATATATATATATATATATATATATATATATATATATATAAATATATATATATATATATATATATATATATATATATATATATATATATATATATATATATATATATATATATATATATATATATATATATATAAATATATATATATATATATATATATATATATATATATATATATATATATATATATATATATATATATATATATATATATATATATATATATATATATATATATATATTGAGATAAATGAATATTTAGAGCCCAAATCAAAGGTTAAAAACTATAAAAAAAACATCAAACAATGAAATAATGTAAATTAGATGCTAAATAAAAAGTCCCAACCCTAGTAACATTGCCAACGCACGCATCTCTATATGCTTCAACAGCACACCACAAATGTCAACCGCCAATCATGAATCTGATTGGTCAGTGTCTAGTTATATTTATATCAGAGTTATTTATCAGCGCAAAGCTCCAAGTCTCATGTAATCGCGATAGACACAGTGCAATAAAATTTATGTAATACAACATCTACATAAACTATGTCTAGTTTAAAAAGAAAATTGTGTTAGAATCGCTAAAAAGAAGCAGTTTCGAGAGTTTAATCCCGAACCAGATACAAACATGACAGTGCTATGTTATGATAAAAATAAGATTGACATTGCGAGAAAGATGTATAAATAATGTGTGTAGATCAGATGTAAAATGTAAAACCTTTAGACCATAAATAATGACTGTAAAAGGTAAATCAAAGAAATTATAAATACTAGCTGTTCTATGATTGGCTACATTAAGTAAAAAAATATAACGAGTAGCTCGTAGTTAAGGGGAAGTTCAGTTGTTTATAATAAGTAGAACTTCCGGAGGAACGGATAACAAGAGAGAAGTAAAAAACATAGCGTCCCAAGCGGCAGCTTCATCCGAATGGGTGAATAAAAATTGTATGATTTATAAGTTTAAGCTGAATAATTTGTGTGACAAATACTAAACAAAGGATAAGTGTTTCCGAGGAGATATAATAAAAGTTCAGTGTAATTCGGGTAGAAAGTTCTACGTTTTTCAAGTGCGGCGTTCCCAGGCAGTCTATAGTTGCAGAATAGGGGAATATATGCAACATACATTAGTCAATATGTGAATGTCTCCACGTGAATGCAAAGTGAGGTAATTAGCAAGATAAAATACATTACAAGAATACGGCTTGGAAAATCTCCAGGTTCCGTGTCGAGGAACATGTATGCAGTGTAATGTAATGAGGATAATAGATAGCGGCAGGTGAGCGGAGAAAGGTAACAACTGTATAAAGTTCAAAAGGATCCCGAGAGAGGGCAGTAGGTAGCAGCCGATTCCAGACAAAACAAATAATTAAGTGTCAAGTGAATATAAATAAAATTGTGAGTGCTTCGCATGAACAGGATTACAAAACTTTTAAAGGTAATAACATTCCAAACATTTTAGTTATAAGTATATCATTGTTATAGAGGCCTTTATTGCCCATGTAGTAAGTTTAAGTTGCGTAGGTTTGGCGTAGGCTAGTAATAAGTTTATAACTTTCAAATTTTCATAAATTTCTCTTTTTGTTTCTACGTTTTGCTTGTCCTTTGGACACAATAATTTCTGATTTAAAGCCGATATAATTAAACCTAAACATATGTAGCTTCTGTGATATTATTTTACTTTTCAAGGTATACTTTTCACAGTAATGATTGAATAGAATATACAATTTCTATCTTCCGCATATATATATACATCTATCGTTGCCTCAATTCTTGTGCAATCGTACAGTTTGACGTGTCTAAGATCCTAAATAAAAATAAAAATTATCAATCTAATAGAACCTCCCCTACTGGATGAGAGAGTCATGCTCTATACTGAACCCTCATCATAAAAATAATTGTTCTGAGAACTGGCGCCCTAAGGAGGGAAGCATTAGCAGGAAGAGAGCGTAAGTATTCTGTTCTGTTATCAGGTTTGTCTCTGCTATGCGATCACTATTATCGTCTCAAATATAAATGCCATAAGTGATACTTTATTTTACAATTTGCCATACCATAAGTAGGCCAGTAAATATATAAAACATTGTAAAATAAATATAAACATAATAACACTATATATATATATATATATATATATATATATATATATATATATATATATATATATATATATATATATATATATATATATATATATATATATATATATATAGATATATATATATATATATATGTATATATATATATATATATATATATATATATATATATATATATATATATATATATATATATATATATATATATATATATATATATATATATATATATATATATATATATATATATATATATATATATATATATATATATCGACAAATACCAAATGCCTTGGTGAAAGACCGACCGTTTATTAATTTTATTATACATTCGATCTTTCACCGGTGTATGTCGACAAAAACAGTCATACCAAAACTAAAATTACTCAAAAATAAGGAACCCTTGGATTGTTCGTATTTTAAGAATTAATGTTCTTCAAAATATCAAAACTTCAATACTAAAAAATATGGATTCATCATACACTGCTCAACTTATTTAACGCACAACCAAAAAGTTAACTCAAATTTGACGTTATGTACTTTCGACAATTTTTGTTCGTTTTGGTCGATTTTTTTTTCAAATTGTAGGTTTTTCTCTTAGGAATATCACTGTCTTAGTTGTTTTGGTAAAACGAATGATTTTGATATTATACCAGGTGCTATAAAAATGTTATGGTTTTTTCCGAAATTTCAAAACGTCCTGTGGCTATACAAGGTATTGCAAGTTATTGCAATTATAGCCAATTTAAAGCCTCATGTTTTTTCTACATTTTCTTTTTTTATTCATTTGTTTATCTCTGTTACTTCATGAAATACACCGTTTTGAAACACCATATGCTTTTATTCACATGAAATGCATTTATCGGAC